>VWZP01004258.1:646409-706361 GCA_013396995.1 Dicaeum eximium | reverse complement strand
AGCCTGGTTCGGTCTGCCCTGGAGGTCCTGAGCAATTCGCCTTAGACATGGGAAAAAGCGGAGGGCGCAGTGCTGAAGGTCTGAGGAGAGAGTGAAAAAGCCCGCGCGTCCGCCACCTGCGTGGCGGCGAGTTAACGGCACCCTGTCTCTCTGAAGGGGATGCTGGGCTGGAGGGCTGCCTAAAGTCGTGAAAGGGCCACGCCTGTGATTCCTGGGTAGAAATAGTAGCGTATAAATAAGAGTATAGCGATCACAGAATCTCTTAGATTGGAAAAGACTTCTGAGATCATCGAGTCCAACCCATGACCGAACACCACCGTGTCAGCCAGACCATGGCACTGAGTGCCCTGTCCAGTTTTTCCTTAAACACCTCCAGGAATGGGGACTCCACCAGCTCCCCGAGCAGGCCTTGGTGCCCCTTGTGCCCTGGGCAGCGATGGCGTGAGGGCAGCGAGGCACGCTGCTGCTGGATTCCCCTGTGGTGGAAAGGGTGGGATACGATGGGTGGTGGGGGTCATCTGGTAGCAGGGAGAGCGAAAGCTGGTAGGAGAAAACAGGGTGGAGAGTGAGCCAGGCAGGGGTTTCAGAGTTTCCCTGTGCACTTACACCTGGCAGAGCACAGTTTCCCTGCACATGTACCCGGCTGCTCGGGTGGTGAAGGCGAGGCAAACACCTCGAGTGGTTGGGCTGCAGAAGCGTTCGGGCTAAGTAGGTGCTAAGAAGGGATGAGCAAAGCGGTTGCTCGGAGCCTCAGAAATAATGCAAGAATTTCCTCTGAAGATCAAGGAGGGAAAATCTTTGAATAGCCGGGGAATTAAAAGATTTGGAAGTAGCACTTTGAAAAGTGCCCTCGTTTGGTTTTTGTTTGTTTGTGGTTTTTTTTTTTTTTTCCCATAGAAATGTCCAATCAAGATATATGGAGAGAGAATACAAAACCTCATTATATAGCTAAGCTTTATTTCAAGAAAATGTTTCAGAAATGCTTTTCATTTTTTCCCATGCTTTGACAAAATTTAGATATCATTCTTTTGTTATTTTAGATATGCATTCTTATGCACTGCAGAGGCTATTGAATTAACCTGGAATTTCTTAGCTTGAAACCAATCTCTGAATACACTAAGTCAGAAAATACAGTTCAGGCAATGACTAAACTGAAATAATGTGATCATATGTGATAAAAAGGACATAATGGTTCTGTATTTTAAGGTTTCAAAAGGGAAATAAAGTAAAAAGTACATGACGATTTCAGGATATGTTTAGTCTGATCACTGCCTCCTACAAGAATGAGAATTTCATGATTTGGTCATAATTTAGGCCACTCCATGGTCTAAATTCTCCACTCCCCAATCAGGCTTGATTCTCCACTGTTATACCATTCAGGCACCAATGAAACACAACTGATTGCTGAATTTACAAGATGGATTTGATGCAGGAGATTGCAATAAGCAGCCCATCACCTGTGTTTGCCTGATTATCACTGATTTCTCAAGTCTGAGTTTGCACAAGCGTGTGATACGCACCACTTGGATTTCTGAGCCTGCTGTGATCAGGTGATGCCTCATGCTTATTGTGTGGTAAAACTTAAATCTAGATTCCATCTCTCTAGTTAATAATAATTACGTATTTCCAGTTGTTTTTCATTGGCATATCGAAGAAGGCACATCTCACAAAGACCAAATGATGATTCAGTTCAGTGCAAAATATTTTGGCATAAAGGACTCTTTTATATCGGCTAGAAATCACATTATCATCTATTGCACTGCCGTGCAGGATATTGTGCTCAGATGTACTCAACTTTTCCGTATGTTTACTTATGTGGGAGAACAGGTGGGTGGAAAAGGATACATTTGCAGGGGGAAAAAAAAGAAAATTCTTACCTGCAACACAGTTGTTTTGAGATACTACACTTAGGGTCACTTGTGCAATGCAACAGCTCTTTTACTCAATGGGATGAGTCTTTGTAGATGAGTATGTGTGAGACCAAGAAGAGGGTCAAGAACACGTGCTGCAGTCAAGTGCAGACAACAGGGACTGGAAGGAGTCTGACAGTCTGTAGTGGGATGGAATTGCCTGTTCTCAGGCAGCTTTACCACTGTTTACACTAAACACGTCACATACCTCTGGGGTGACACCAATACCATTCCCCCGACAAGGTAGCGTAAATCTCCTGTCATATGTACAGTCACTTACACTGGGCTTTGTTTTCGGTGGGCTTTGTTTTGATTTTGTGAGGGGTTTTTTACAATGAAAACGAAATGAATGTGGTAGCTACGTGCCTGTAAAATCACGCAAGCCGCAGCGAGGTTGCTGAGGGAGGTCGGCCCTGGTGCTTTTGGTTGGCCTCGCCTGGCTTACCCTGCAATGAAAGTGCCGTGCCTCGGTCCCCACATCAGTTATAAAACAGGACAGATAATACGTGATAGCTGTGCCACAGCAAAACACTCCTCTCCTGTCAGTCATTGGCCTGGATGTATTTGTCTAGGGAAGGTGACAGCAACAGCTTCATGCATCTGTTTGAGGGATTGCTCATGGCATACGTGCATCCAAATCAGGCCAGACTACATTCCTCCTTGCTAAATCCAAGCATAATCTACTACAGGAAGGAAATGGTAGACAATATTGATTTTTACCGAATACCTACTGGCTGATATTAGAAATAACCTTGTTTTAGATAAGATACAAAAAGTGTAAGCCATCTGTCAAGTCTGGAGTGTATAAACAAGTGTGAAATTGTTCATCTACAGGATTTGAGGAGGGATATGTTCTTTAAAAGATGAATCATTATGGTTCACCTGTTTCAAAAATTAGGTTAATACTTAATGTAAATTATTTTGCACCTTTCCAATGAGACGTCTTTGAAATGCAAATTAGTGCAAGAAAATGTTGGGATGTTCCAGTGTGCTTGAGGCTTAAATAATGACTTTGGACCAGCCTTTGTGAGTATGTCCATTCTCCCTAGTAATTCCCAAACCCACTGGTCAAATCTGAATTAAAGGGGTAGATATTTCCAGAATTACATGTTTTCATGAGTGTCATGAAACTAGGCCTATGCAGCGAACAATAACCTTACCTGTACTCCCTGTACAGCAAAAACTGCAGTGTGAGCTCACCCTTCATTAGTCACAGGAGAATCTGCATGGACGAGAGTGGCTTTTTCCCCTCAGGGTGGAAAAAGCTTCAGACAAAATTCACACTTCATTAGACACTGGATAATCGGAGCATGAGGCTCAAATCCATAGGCCTCATTAGTTCCCTTTCATTATTAAATTATTAACAGTTTCCCTGACAAAGCAGAACAAAGCAGCTGCCTTTGGACAGATATAGAAGAGTACAATTTATACCGCAGCTTATGGAGGACATTCAGATCCGTACATTTCCATGATCAGGGGATGTAACTCAGGTTTCTGGGCTGATGCAGAAACTGCTGGAAATATCCAAAGAAATGAAATCCTTTCTGAGGTCAAAGGTGTATTTAAGATTTGCAAATGATCCCAAGGGCAACAAGAAGAGCTTCTGCCACAACTCCAAGAGTAAAAGACTGAAATCAGGAAATCTGGTCTTGTTCCTGAATGGGGCAAATGATCTGGCAATGGAAACAGATGAGGTTGTAGCACTCAGATCACTGTTGCCTCAGGCGTATCATCAAGGTCTCCAAGATCTCTGTGCTTAGAATTCATGGACGAGAACTGCCAGCAATGGGTGAGGATCATTTCAGGGATTACGTGTGAGAATTTGACCCATAAACATTCATGGGATCAACAGAGCTGTATCCAAGCTGTTGAGGGAGCTGTCTGGTTTCACTGCAAGACTGCACTTTTATCTTTGAAAGACAGTGGAGACTGGAGTCTCCAAAACCACTGGAGTGTTCTCCAATGACTCTTGAAAAAAAGCCCAAAGGGAAACCGTTAGCTGATCAGCCTCACTGCAGTCCATGTGGAAATCCATGTCCTATTGGAACACTTTTCAGAACACAGGAAGGAGGAGGTGATCGGGAACAGCCAGAGTGCTTCACCAACCTGACTGCCTTCTATAGTAAAATAACTGGATTTGTAGATGAGGAAGAGCAGAGGATATTATTTACCTTGACTTTTGCAATGCTTTTGACACTGTCTACAGTCTTGTATCCAGATTAACACATTGTGGGCTAGATGGAGGGACAACCACATGCGTAAAAACTGGATTATAGGACTCAGAGGCCAGCAGTTAAAGGGCTGTACTCTGTCTGGAGGCCAGTGAGAAGTAAAGTACTGTAGGGATCTGTCCTGAAACCTGACCTCTTTGATGTCTGTAGGAATGCCTAGAGGAGGTGACAGAGTGCCCTTTCATCAAGTTTGTGGATGACAGCAAATTAGTGAGAGAGTCAATATGGTCAAGGGTAGAGCTGCCACTCAGAGGGACTCAGGCTGAAGGAATGGTATGACAAGAACCTCATGAAATTCAACCAGGATAAACAGTATCTGGGACAGACTCAGTGCAGGGTATGGCTCTGCAGAAGGGCCTGGGGTCCTGGGGGACAGCTGGGGTAAGCCAAGCCAGTGATGAAGGCTAACAGCAGCCTGGGCTGTGTCAGCAGGAGCACGGCCAGGAGAGGGGGAAGCAATTACCATCCTCTATTTGGCACTCAGACCGCATCTGGAATACTGTGCTTTTCCACCACCACATAGTTGCTCTACAATGCTGCTGCAGACCTTTTCAAAAGGTATCTCCCTCCTTCT
Organism: Dicaeum eximium; assembly: GCA_013396995.1. NCBI lineage: Eukaryota > Metazoa > Chordata > Aves > Passeriformes > Dicaeidae > Dicaeum > Dicaeum eximium. The sequence continues at coordinate 701,646 of VWZP01004258.1, read as the reverse complement.
CCTAGGCAGAGGGGCACAAACACCCACTGACAGCCTGTACTACAGAGGAGGAAACGCAAAGCAAGGCCACAGGTGCTCTAGTGCTGCAGAGGAAGAAGGTGTGTGCTTCCTGCGATGGGTGGAGAGTAGTGTTTCACACTGGTGCCAAGGACAATTAGAGTTGCTGCTCACTGTGAAGGAAGCACATTTTGTGTCCCCTAACTCCTCACGTGCTTTTTAGTCAAAGCAACTAATCCCACCTGGTGACACAAATAGCAGGGACAGTGATATAGGGGACCCTTGGACTGACAGGAAAACTGGGATGTGGCCCAAGCTGACTTAGGCAAGGACGACAAAAATATCAGGCTGAGACCCAGCATGCAGCCTCTCTGGGTCCTGACTAGCACAGAAGCAGTGCAGAAACTTTGCCCTTCCTATGATACCTTTGTCCTACATCTCATTCTGGTGAGCTGATGACACAGTTCAAAAGCTCCTGCTTTACTCAGAAAGGAACAGGACATTAAAAGAACATCAGGCATAGAAATTATGAATGAAGTAAGGTATGACATGGACTCATAATGCCTTATTCTGAAAGCATAAAAATGTGTCAGTCTGGAAGGAAAGGGAGGGGCACAAAGTCTGTGGACATGCCATTAGTGTTTTAAATGATAAACTAATTAAACATAGTAAAGTTAGGAGTGGTTCTAGGGCTGGTGCCTCGCATTCTTTTTCACTTATGGTTTTGGGCTTGGCCCAAGTTATTTAGGGATTCCTAGTAACTCTTCTAGAAGAGCCAGGATAGGAAAAAGTGAGTCAGTTGTAGAAAAAAAAATCCCTTAGTGCCAACATGTTTCTTTATAGTAGTCAGGAGCCTAACTCAGGAGTACTCTCTGTCCTTCTCTGTTCTGGGAAAGGTTGGCAGGCCTTTGTGTGGGACAAAGTGCCAGGTTTCCTTGTGCAGGTGTCATGCTGGCTGGGGAAGACTCTGTCTGAACTGGATTCCCAAAATCCCCAATCACCTTGCCAGGGTAGAATAATAAAGAAAGCAGCATTGACCTGGGAGGAAGAAGGACAGGTATGAAGGGCAGAAAGATTTCTTTCAAATTCTCTATGAAGTATGGGGCTTAAATACCCTAAATGTGGTAGAAATTGTAGAAAAGCAGCCATATGTGCACTGCTACAGGGAAAAAGCACACAATTATTGTGTTAAAACCAAAATTAGAATTCTGATCATGTGACAGGTTACTTAACCCCAGTTGTTTGCTACTGAAGCATAAGTGCTAATGGCTAGGATATGACCTATATTCCACCCTGCCTCTTTAATGGATGAAACAGGACCATCATGTCCTAAAAAGCAAATATTTAAAAGCTTTTTGCAGTATTATAATTGTTGCTTACTTTCAGCGCTGTTCAAACACGCATTACCTACAGAAAGGTCCTTAGTAGTACATGCCCCTGATTTAAACTTAATTGCATCCAGTACACTGTTGGAAGTGACAAGATGTGATGTGGAGACTTATAACTGAAGACCTGTACAACCATGTAATGCCATGGATTTAAAAATAAGCAATTCCTTGGAAGGAAAGCTTGAGAATTGCACCTTTGAGGGCAATTGTAGTCATGGAACAGCAGTAATAACGTTTTACACAGCAAAATATGTTTCTTTGGAATAACTGATGTTCATCTAAAAGGGTAGTGTTGCCATTTTCACAAGTACAACATTTTCATTTTGAAATAAAACATTTCAAAAATTCATGTCAACAAAGGGTTTGGGGTTAGGGGGTTTTGTTTGATTTATTTTTTAAATTCTGATGAATGCTGTACTAAATACTTACACATCTGCTCTCAGCACTCAACAAATGTAGTCAAAATGACCTCTGCCAGCACAGTAAAGGCCAATGGTTAAAGCTGTGTGGTTAAACTCACACCCTGGAATGAAGACTGAAGGGCAGAGCAGCTTTCCAGGTTTAGCAGATTGAAGCTCTACATTCCCAAAGAATTCACAGCTCCAACCTTGGCCTGGGCTTTGCTACTGGACCTGGAGAAATTGTACCCACCTACACCTCCTACACCTCAGCTTCACTTTGGCCTATGCCTTAGAGCTCATTAAGCAGTCCTTCTATTTTCCTTGTGTTTTTTTGTTTGGTTTTTTTTTTTTACTTTCACTTAGTCTTCCTTTCTCTTCTTAGTCTTCCTTTTCTCTAGGTGGTCTGAGAAGAATGCTGTGTGTTTAATTTACCAGATTTCTGATTTAGAAAGTTTCTGGCAAATGTTTAGAACTTCTCAATTCAGGCTGGAAATTAATAAAAAAACCAACAGTTTTCTCATAATGACAGCTTCTGACACTGAATAGGTGCACAAATTGAGGTCTCTGTGAGAAATAAAGAGCCATTTTCACTGAAAAAAAAAGGAAAGAAGAGGAATAGAAATGAGACTTCAGAAACTTCTGTTTTGTAAGTGCTGTCATATAATGTAGTGGTTAGAACCACAACACAAAATAACCATGCTCATACAATGCATGATTATTTGAACAACTAGGAGATTTACTGTGTTTCAGACAATTTTCATGCTGTTAAAAGCAGCTTGGGTATGTTCATTAACATTCTTCCCATTTTATAAAGAGAAACAATATTGGACCACATTTTTAAAAATCTTCAGGTCTAGCTCCAAATGAAAAGCAACCCCAAAAATAATTACATCCAGAACTTGAAATTCCATTTCCATGTTTAAACAATGACATTCTCATGCTCAATCACTGGTAAATAACATTTGTTGTCCATTTACAACTAGGGTACTAAAAAAAGAAATAGGATGTCATGATTCCTAATTAGAACATTCATGTGGAAGCATTGCCAGTCTTCATGATAAATGCATGTATTTCTCTGGGTTCCCACAGTAACTGTTTTATAGCTGAGTTGGATTTGTCGCTGACATCTCTGAAACTGTGTCAATGTTCTCTTGAAGCCCTACCCAGCCCTTTCCTACCAACATCTGAGTGCGAATTTAAGGGACCAGATTCTTTGAGGACTGAAACTGAGCAAGTTATGTCATGAAGCCACTGTTGTTCTTGTTCTCTGTTCCAGAGGAAGACCAGGATTAGTTTTTTCTTTAGACCCACAGCAGGAAAATGTGTGCTGTTTCAACTCCCTCCACCAGTCTAAGGACTGGAAACCAGGAAAAAACCCTGGGTTGATACTTTTTCTGTCTGTTTGATCACTGCCTGTGAATTTCTCCCATGGCATTATAACCACATTCATTGTAGGACTATTTTAGAAAGTGATCAAGACTATTTATTTAATACTCCTGTAATAAATAAAGGAGTCTGTATTACTCATAGTGAACATATGCTTTGCTGTATTTTATTCTCATGTCAGTGCAACCCCATTATTACAAATCAAACGGAGGATTTGACAGACTGCTTCATTCATGTCTTGCTCACTGCTCCCACTGTTCCCTGAAACACACACAATGGGCCATTTGTAAAAGGAGCAAACTCCAACAGCTGATTTTACTTTGTTTAACAGCTGAATGGATCTTGGTGTAACCCCAAAGATGTTTTAGCTTATTTGTTTTGACTAATAACCTAGTTATCTAGCTCATGTAATACTTGTGAAATCATAGTAGGTTGTTAGAAATGTATTTAGAACAGTTATAAGTCTCTGATATTCAAGCTCTTCAAAAGGCACTGTGCAATATTATCAGCAATAACTAAGTATTCTACTTGAGAAATAAGAGGCACATTCCTTATCTGTTGTTTGAACAAAGAAAAGGGTGGGGACATTTCTCAAGCAATCACCCATTCAAAATGTTTCCAGATCGAATCACACCTTTCACACTGGAGAGTATAAATTGCTGCAGTGAAGTATATTTCATAATGGAACAAAACAAAACATATTTCATAATGGAACAAAAAGCTACCTAAATGTAAGTTCTTGTGACCAGCAATACATTTTGTCATCGTATCTTTCACATTGATACAGTATAATTGGGGCAGAGCTTGGAGAAGATTTGTTAAAGACACAACTTTCTTAACAATTGTTTTAAATTACTCATTGCATTTTTAAGGTTTTTTGACTGCTTGTTCTAAAATTACTGATCTGTTTGTTTTATCACGTCTCAAGGAAACGCAAGCATGTACAAGTAATAAAACTGTTATGATACTTGTTTGTGCACTTGGCATGCTAGCTGACTAGGCAAGCAATTATGCTAATCTAGCTGCTAAATGTATTTGTTACTTAGGCTGGAGCTACAGCCACACCTGTCTGCTCTATCTCACACCAGGGCAGGGGAGCTGGGGGACAACAGTGCTTCTTCAATCAAAAGCTTTGTAAGAATGTTCATGTGTGGCAGACCCTTTCTGCTCCAAACATCCCAATCCTCAAATACTTGATATTAAGGATATTTGATCCACAGATCATTGAGAAGGACTCACTGATTTTGAAATCTCTGTGACTGCTTTCCAGTCTTTGATAGATACAGGGACTTGTTCTAAGGAAGTCAGAGAAATGCAATTGGAAAGAAATTCAGTCATGTCATGTCTTCCATAGCAGTATGTATGAGAAATTCCACTGTTCTGCCCTTGTAAAAGGGTCTTCTAGTAGTAAGAGATGAAGGATCTGCAAGCATTAAGAATCGTCTGAAAAAAACCGACAAAAGTTTTTCGTTTTTTCTCTTCTCTTCACATTGCCCCTGTGGGTCACCTGTGGCCTTAGCTCTCTTCTGAGCAAACCCAATGAGGGATTGGAGGTGCTGGGATGTAGAAAGAAAACAAAGCTTAGGAGAGGTGCAATACGTATTTCCCAAGAAATGCTAAACTGATATTTTGTCTAGAAGTTGGAAGAGGCAAGGTCAAGCATTGAGTCTGCAGACATCTTCCTTCTTAAGCACCTTGGGGGTACATTAAATCCCAATGCCCAGTTTTGCCAGGACTAGATTCCACATTAGTGTTAAGCACTGGCAGCTCTGTGCTCTAAGCCTTACTCACATCTCTGGAATAATTACTCTGAAGCCTTTGGGGTCCCAGCCAATAGAAAATAGTAGGCACAAGGATTTAGGTGGAATTTAGGCCAGCAGAGTCTGGAACTAAGGTCAATATTTAGATTTATTGAATGTATTATTCACCCTTCTCTCCCCCTCATTTTGGATAGCTAGCAATCAGCATTTTCTTTCTTTTAGGGGTCTGAATATTTGTGCAACCAGGAATAAATCTATCCCAACCTCCTCTAGGCTTTCCACGATTAGTTCTTCCGACTACACTCCAGAGCTGAATCACATACCTTCTAACACTGATGCTCAGAACACAACTGGGTGACTGTCAGCTGGCCAAACTTGCACATGCTTTGCAGTGCATCTCTGGTTTCCTAGGGAACCTCGCCTGTGTCCTCCCGTGGTGTTCAGAGGCACCCAGGAGACATTTGGTTACTGCCACTGTTCACGGTTTTGTACATCCCTAAGTAATCAACACATGAAAGGTGCATTTGCATTTTTTATTCTTAAATTTCTAAAGCAGTAAGATGAATTGCTGACCATACAAGGCTGTTGTACTTCTAGCTGTAAAACTCAAGAGCCTTGCCTAGAAGTTTGAAGTTGAAGCTCTACCTTATTCATCCCACCTATGCTGCCAGTGTGGGCTAATGACAGGCTCTGACTGGCAGGCAGCTGTTCATCCAAGCATCTTACCTGTGGCTTTGTTCTGATTTATGTATCTCCTATTGTTCAGAACCAGTTATTCTTCAAAGATCCAAATCTGTCTCACAGCCCATATATCAAGTGTCATCCTGCAACCATTAACAGCTTACCTCTTACCTTGCACAGTAGGCGAGCAGGCTGAACTTTCTCCGGGGAGTCTTTGAAGTATTCAAAGTATATTTGCTCAAGAGTAGGCTATTTATTTCTTCAAAGAAGAGAGAGAGAGAGAGTGTGTGTGTGTGTGTGTGTCTAAGCACTGGATATTGAGGACATTGGCCAAAATATTTTCGGTGAACTTTTCTTTCAAAACAGAAAATACTCCACAGAGAGCAAATACTTCTGGGAAAAGCAAAGGTTTAATTAGATTTTCAGTCAGTCTTCATGTGCGCTCATTCATCTATCTCTAGAGACTCTGAGACCCCTGTCACAGATGTAGGCTTGATATGCACCTTATCTTCTCTTCTCTACACATACTGGTCACAGATGTCTGAATGCTACATTTTCCATGGCAAGCTGAGGATTTAATGCTTTCCCCTAGAGGAGAGATAAGAGCCAGAACATGTGTAGGCAACATTACATTTTCATTTGTAATCAGTGATGTGTAAAGTTTGTAAAAGTTTGTTGACACTCATATGATATATTCTATCTCCATTAGAGGTTTGGTTTGACAGGGTTACATGGTCAGATACCATTTTGGTTTGAAAATAACTTCTCTCCTTTTACCAGTCCAGAAACATTCTCCATTGCTTCTGTCTCATGTAAAGAAATACACAGGCTTATCATTTTCCAGTCTTATTATCTTTCTTATCATTAATATTTAATGTATTTCTACCTTCTGTATTGTAGCCATTTACATTTTATTGATTCTTGGATGCAGTTTACAAGTCAATGATTTATTATCAATTATTTATTATCTCTTTGTGCTGACAGGGAACATTGCTATTTTGCAAATTCTGCTGTAGTGTGAGGTAAATATGTTTGTGTCCAAACCCTGTGAAAATGTACAGTACACATTTAAGCTGTGCTAATTGTTATTACACAGACTTTTAGAAGAGGAGAGAAGAAAATTCATGGTTAAGGCTGACATCCTATTTTCTGTTCATGAAATTTCATATTGAAGCACATGCAATTCTTCCTTTATCTGTCACTGTTTCAGGGGCTGTGCAATGTCTGGCACAAGAGAGGACACGAAACATTCAGGCCAGAGCTTTTAAACTGAGGTGGCAGAAGGTGGGTATCCAAGACCTTTGAGTTAAGGATAGATTTAAGAGCCTCTAAATTTAAAAATGGGATGCAATGCTATCTGTGCATAAAAATAAAATGTTTAACAAAAACTGCTGCCAAGTGAGCCAGAATATCTCATGCACAGGGTAAGGTCTGGGACAGCACTCTGGTGTGTATCACTTTCCAAGAGCAGCAGCATGAATAAAACCAAGGGACACACACAGCATGGGACAGGGACCAGCCAGAGCTGCAGGGCACTGCTCAGTTCCCTGATGATGGTGGCAGCTGGGAAGTCTGGCCTGAGAGATTTGCCACTTCTTCCACACCAGGCATTTCCAGAGCAAGGATCAGATCTCCTGTGTACAGTGTTATTTGTTCTGCCCTTTGCTCCTCTCTGCTTTGTAAACTATTTTTTGTGGGGGACAGAATAGGAAAAATAGGCTGTGGTAGCTCAGCTGACTTGGTAATAAACCAGTCCCTTTTCTCTGGCTCACACAACAGAGCTGGTGAGGTGTTGAAAACCTCACAGATTATTGCTGGAGGACTGAGTTCATGATGAAATTGTTTGGCAAAAATTACACCTGGTGAAAGTGAGTTATTTGCTTAGGAAAAATAGTCATTTCCACTCCTCATGGAACATGTGTGCCTGCCATTTCTTGGTTTGCCATGGAGGCATCACAAATCAGCATTTTCTAGGAAGTTCCTCATTTTTGTCTGGTTGGGATGTTGTTACAGTGTGTTTTTTACCCATACTAGACCTTGCCTATTGCCAGTCAGTTACTTGTTGCTTCACAGCTAAATTGCTGCAACTCTCTCATCTCTGGGCTACATCTACAGTCAATCCAGGAGCTGTATGCAGCTGCTCTCTTACTAAACAAGGTATTTTACCAGGAGCAGCAATTTTACAAGAATCATCTGCTAGTTTCGATGTGAACAGCTTGCACAGGATTTACTGCATCCCCTTTCTGCTGTCAAAGAAGAGGATAGAGCACAGATTGCAGTTCAGGATAATGGAAGGACGCTCTCAGTTCTGGCATTTGCTTGAGGCTGTTTGGGGGCTGTGAGGGGGGGGGTGTTAATGATCAGGACAGGCTGTGAGTCTCCTCTGTTTTTTGAGGATTTCAGAGAGGATGGGGCTAGACCTAACAGCATTCCCCAAATCTGTTGTGTTTGTAAAGATTTTTAAAAAGATGACTGAAATACAATCCTGCACTCTCCAACTGCTTGCCATAAACACTGGCATGGCTCTCACTGGGGTTTTACACCTTGACCCCACTACACTGAGCTTACAGGAGGTTCCTCAGGTGCTCCACACAGAAGCACATCACACCCCTTGACTGTTCCTCAGTCTCTCTCACACACTGCTTGACCACAGGTTCTCTCTGTTTTTTCCAGTAAAAGAATTGGGACTCTGTAGAAATCATGTGTCCCAGCCCTACAGCTGCCCTCCTTGTGCTGCTCAGCAGCTGAAGCAAGCTCCTGCCCTGAGTCCCAGAGCTGCAGGTGCTTGAGGTTCTCATCTCACCTTTTCAGCCACCAGGGAGAGAGGAAACAGGCAGGTTTTCTGACTATTCCTAAATAAAATGAGCATGCTTGCCTGGATGGTGTTTCCTACTGCCATGATCAGGGACAGAGTATGAGTCTGGGCAAGAAATTTATTGTGTTCTTAGGTCTTGTATCTGGCAAAATAAATATACTGCTCTAGGGAAAAAACCAAACCCTGCATAATGCCAATAAGAACCTCTATATATTTCCTTGTTTAAATTTTGTCACTGCTTCATGGTGTTATTTGGGGTTAAGTCTAAGGTTCCCTGAGTACAAAAGATGCTCCTCTCTCGCTCCTACCCTCAGAGTTCTTCTCATCCCTTTCTCAGCTGGCTCAGCAGCTAAACCAAATCACTCTACTCTTCCTATTTCTTGTCATGTTTCCCTGTGGCTGTAAATCTCCTTAAGTCTCTCAAGGTTTGCTGTATTTAAGATCCCAGGTTAATACCCAATCTCTTAGTCCTGCTTCTAGTGGAAGTCTCTTCTTCCAAACATTCTCCTTGCAAACAAACTTTGCAGCCTGAGGACTAGATCAAAGGAAAAGAAAGCTACCTGGAAATCTTAAAATGTATCATCAGTGTTGAATTCATAGTGAGTGGATAAAGAAGAGAAAAAAGGGGTTTTTTTTTGAGTTGGCCAGAATACTCATTGAGAAGGAACAAACAGAACTCACTTACAACTGGAGTATATATGGATCATATGCAATTATTAAAAAAAACCAAAAAACTACATGAGTACATACTGGTTCAGTAACCTAAAGACCTTGCCCAAATCCTACTATTGATTTCTTACTCTGAACTGGCAGCTGTTGAAAGTCAATACTGGTCTAATTCTAGAAAGAGAAAGTCTTTTGGTCATTCAACAACACCCATTTCTATCTAGTATATTGAGCCACAAACACTTTCAATAGGTCTGTTTGTTGGGATCCCCTTGAACAGCATGAAAAATGTAGATTTTTCAGATAGATGGGGAGGAAATAGAAGATCCCGTAAGGCATCTCAAGATGGGAGAAAAAAAAAAAAAAGAAGAAAATAAATTCAAGGCACTGCTTTGTTGCTGAACGAGGCCACACTTCACCCTGTATGTGGATAAAAGACAAGACAATTTCCCACTTCCCATTTCTGTTCTGTATTGCCAGGTTAATTGTTGTCATTGTATTCCCCACAAGAGAAGCTTCATCAGTGGTGCCAAATAAACCAGATTAGTGTTCAGGGGCATTTGCTGGAAGTGATGCCAAATCCATTCTTGATCCTAATTATATGAAATATGCTCCAATAATTTTCCACAAGGTGAATAAAAACAATGCCAGAACTGCCGCTTTCACTGAAGCTCAATTAGGAGGTATTCACTAATCCCAAGGCATATCATACTGCTTCTGTGCAATTATATTCCCTGTTTTATAAACTGATGTTTACCTAGAGAAGATGAATATCCTAATTCCTGGCACCGATACAAGAGTGATATCGGGAGAGAGGGAAAAACAAAGAGAAAGCCTGGCCCATATCCCAACATTAGGCAAACTGACCTTTGGTTTCCATCTCCACAGGCAAGCTGTTGCATCTCTGCAGTTTCAAGCAGTACACACTGGGGATACACACTCCAATACAGTGTTCATTCCCAAATCTGAAAGAAGAAGTCAAAAGCCACTTCATTTTGAAAATAAATTCAGATTTTAAAAAATTATCCCTTGTTAGTCACGGAACATTCCCCACAGTGTACAATATCTTGTTCTGCATTGAATTTCAGATTTTCATGATGACTGGTTTGCACCAGCTGAATAAGAAGGAGGTATGTGTCAAAAACAGGCAGTCACTTCAGACAATTGCAAATTCAGACTTTTGTTCTTACTATAGGAATATAGGGTTCTCAAAAACCGCCCATCTTTCTCAGTTTAGAGGATTTTATTTATATTTATGTAACCTACCTGTTTTCCTTCATGCCTTTATTTTGTGGCAACTCTCACCAAAAACAAAGCTCATATTAGAGAAACAGATGTTATGTTTCATTACTTCATTTACCTTCTTGCCATTTTTGAAGTTTCTCCTGCTTCTAAAACTGCTGGAGGGACCCTGTCTGATACAGAATCATAGAATGTCTCAAGCTGGATGGGATCCATAAGGATCACAGAGTCCACCTCCCTGTTCCTCATAGTACTACCTAAAACTAAACTGCAGGACTGAGAGCATCATTCAGACACTCCTTGAATTCTGGCAGGCTTGGTGCCCTGGGAAGCTTATTCCAGTGACAGGCCACCCTCTGGGTAAAGAAGCTTTTCCTAATGTTCCAGGTGCACCTTCATGCCAGACATTTTCTAGCCCAAGCTCTGACTAGCTTGTGGGATCACGTAATTGTTGGTGTCCAGCAGAGTGAAACCTGGCATTTAAAGAGAACAACAAAATTTTTAAGGCGAGTTAGTGACTTCAAGGTCGATGCATTCATAAGCTGCATTCATTCATGACATACTCTGTGCTGCTGTCAGAACTGATCTCTTAACTTCAGCTGATAGTTGCAGTGGTAACTCCATAGCTCCATGCTCACCAGTGGGATAATAAAGTATGTTGGGATTAAGGAAAAATAAGATATGCATCTTTCTTCTCAGCACATACCCTGAATTCTGATTATAGTCCCCCAGCCCTCTCACAAGATTTGGCTAAGCTGAGGAAGCACAATAACTCACACCTCAAGCTGAAGTTTCAAGCAGCCTATTGTTTTCCTCTTGGCAAAAATTCAAAAGAGATTTTATTAGTGATTGCTGATCAGGAATAGGCAAATTGGAATAGGAAACTGTGTATCTACTTGGAGGCTGATCCCTAAAATCTAAGATGACAGGCAAGCCCTTATGCATACACTGCAGGGTTTACAGCTGGGGTGTCTCCTGATACTCCCGAATGTGCAGACTTTTTGGATTGCTGCTGGTGCTGGATGGCATAATGGGTTTTGTTCCATTGACTACATTATCTCTGAATACAAACTAGTACCCTTCCTTCCAGGAGCACTGGCAACTTGCCAGCAACTCTGCAATGTTAAAGAGGTGATAAAAGAGGGTTTAAGAGGTCTCCTGGGTGAAGTCTGAAGGAGATGCACAAGAAAGGTAAAGCATGAGGGTACCCCTTGAGCTGCCTGTTTGCCTTTCTTGCCATAAGGACTTCTGAAGGGGGACACAATTAAATTGAGGGAAATTGCATTTCAGAAAGGGCTTGGGGTCTGGGGCGGTCTCTTGTTTGTTTGCTTTTAGTGAGCTGTTTTAGGATGCTGTGTAAAAGCCAACTGTGTTGCTGAATTTCCTCAGGTTTTCTCACAAAATCCTAACTGGAACCTGGGAGATTGGAGATATTTATAATCTCTGGGCTGAGTCTGAGGACTCAATACTAGATCTTGAGAGAAATGCAGGTTTCAGGGAGGAAGCTGACAGAGAGAGTGTTTGGAGGGGAGGCTGTATGATCAACAGGTTGTACCTCATTTCCATTTGGGGGATTCCCAGCGGGAATTCACTGCTGGGACCCCTGAATTATAGTAACCCAGTGCATCTCCAGGGCAGATATGCTCCTAGACCCTGTTTTGGTGTGTGGGTACAAGACATCAGCATGCAGAAACAGGCCAATAGAAACATAACCCTGGAAACATGTCCATGGCAATCCAGCAGTAAACTTCCACCAGGGTGGCATTTATTGAGAAATATTCACCATAGGTTACATACTCTGTTTAGTTGGTAATGATGGTAAAGCCGTTCCTGGAATCTCAGAAACACACATGCATAAAAAGCAGTATCAGTGTGCTGCATGATGATATTGATGGAGCTGGCCAAGCAGCATGGTTGAGTGCCTCTGTGGTGAAGAAATTTGCCTGCACCGAGGAGTTTCCTGGAGGCTGTGCAGGAGTCAGGGCATGGAAATGTATGCAGGCATGAGACGAAGGACTTGCAGTAAGCACATTCTCCATTGGAAAAAACACAGGTGATTAATGGAGCTGTAAAGTGACTTGGGATGTGGAGACTCTTGTCTCTTTCTAGTGCCAGGAACAAACATTTTCTACTGCTGAGATGGGGTGTATATATCAATTAATTACCATTTTTTCAATTAATTGTTCCTGCGATACACCTTTCCCTAAAGAAATTATTGAGCAATACAAGCAGAACTCAAACTAAATCTGTCACAGCTGAGAGGGTAACTGACTGCATTTGCAATTCCTGCTTCCCAGATGTGCCACATTTCTTCAGGTAACAGGCAGAAGCACAGAAAGGATAACTCAAGATAGATATCTCTGCTCCCAGGTCTCATTGACTCAGCTTTCTTCTTATTTTGTCAAATTTGCTCAGTGTGATGCTGATGATTTTGTTAGCCAGCAGTCTCAGTGGATCTTGAAAAAACCCAAATGTTTGCATGGGCTGTGTATTTGCAGTGTGATGGGAATAGGATGGAGGCTTTCTTCAGTGATCGCTGGTGGTGACTGAAACACTCCTAATGAGCAGCTCCTGCAGGGCTATTGGAGAAATGGCCTGCCAAGACAAAGCCCCTGTATCATGAATTGAATCTTGGATGTTCTGACATGGAAACACAACATTAATAATTTCTGTAAAGACACTTTCTCCCTTGTACTTTTTGAGCTACAAATGCACCCTGTGGGTCAAAATCATGCTCTCTTATTGTGTCATGTCCACATATGCTCAGCACCAGAATTTAGCTGGCTGAGGGAGGTGAGTGTCCTGCTCTGCTCTGCAGTGGTGTGGCCTCACCTTGAATACTGTGTGAAAGTTTTGGGCACTGCAATATAAAAAAGATATAAAGTTATTACAGACTGTCCAAAGTAGAGCTGCAAAGATGGTGAAGGACCTAGAGAAGACTCAGGAGAAGTGGATGAGGGCACTTGGTTTGTTCAGCCTGGAGGAGACTGAGGAGAGACCTCACTGCAGTTACAACTTCCTTGTGAGGGGAAGAGGAGGGGCAGGCACTGATCTTTTCTCTGTCATGACCAGTGGCATGAAGTTGTGTCAGGGGAGGGTTTAGGTTGAATATTAAAAAAAAGCTTTTCACCCAGAGGGTGGTTGGGCACTGGGACAGGCTCCCCACAGAAGTGGTCACAAGAGGTGAGCAGGTCACAGGTCAAGCCTGACGGAGCTCAAGAAGCATTTGGACAGGCACATGGTGACTCTTGGGGTCTCCTGTGGAGGCCAGCAGTTGAACTCAATGATTTTTATGGATCCTGTACCACTCAGGATATTCTGTGATTCTGTGATCTTGAGCACCCATCTAAAGAGTGGAAGCCAATAACCAATAGACTGAGTTTTCTTGCAGGATACCTGGTAGAAATAGCATATACTTCCTTCTAATAAGCCACAGAAGTTGTTGGAAGAAAATTAAAGCCTGAAGCACCCTTGGTTTTGTTGTTGCTGTTTCAAACTATTTTTGAATCTCCACTAACCTAGGAAGACTTCTCAGATAAATGATTGCCTAAATTAGAATTTCTGATTCACATGAAATATTGGGTAATGAGAGGAAGGGTTATATTAGCTATTTCATTAGAACTAACTCTCAGGGTCTGTATCCCAGCCGGCAGCAGAAATGTCAAGAGGAGCAGCTGCTACAGCACACAAGCCAGCAGAACATTTCCATCCCTGAATAAGGCAAAGGGGAGTGGGGGAAGCTGAGTGAATTGCATAAGACCTGAACATTATAAAGTAGTGATGGACTGTATGTCTGTAGAGATTTGGCTGAACCTTTTATCTGTCGATTTTTAGAGAGTAAGTGTTGTTTTCTTTGTGAAACATGCAGACTTTTGATAGTGTCAACATGCCATGCTTTTGGGCTTTAGTGTGGTTCTAGAAGAGTATACTGTACACCTCAGCCCTTTGTAATACAAGTTGTTATTGTTAGCAGGGCTTTTCCTTTTTAACCTCTTTATCTTCACACAGATGACAAATAAGCAGACCTCTTGCCCTATTATGCTGCTTAATGTTACCAAATAACACTTGCCAACATGAAAGTAGAGCAAATTAACTGAAAGGAACAAAGAGGATGGTCCTTCATGGGCTGTTGCTTACACATGAGTTTTACAACTGCTCCCTGACTAGGTGGGCCATCAGCAATGTCATTAGGATTTACCATTTCTGTCATATATTTCTTTGCCTGCATGAAGTCCAAATCCAGGTCTTCCTGGGAACTATTTTGCCTAGTATTTCTTCAAATATTGCTTAACACTAACACATTGTACTTGTAAAATATGTGAAAGGGCTGGGTTGTTGCTATGCCTTGTTGATGTCAGCATGTTGGACTAGAGTCTCACTATAAAGCTGTTGTGGTAGTATGCCAGGCTTTGAAGAAAAAAAAATTAAGAAGAAAAACATTGGCACTTAAAAAGTCAGGCAAGCATATAGCAAACTGTGGTGCATATTCACTGCCAGTACATACTTTGTTTCATCCCAGTGTCATTCCCCCAGGCTTGTAGAAATATTTGTTGAAAAACAACATCCAGAGGGGGTAAAGTAGAGGAGTATGTGGCTTTGGGTATTTTCACATATTTCTGTGTTGGAGCTACAGGTTTTTTAACAAGCTTGGTTGTGGGTGCCTGTCTTCTTTCAGCTGGCATAAGAGGTCACTGTCTGTGGTTTCTTGTTACTCCCCCAGATCCTCTCTACCCAGTTACTCCACATGCTCAGTTGGTTCTCTGGGTATTTCATAACTTCTTTGGGATCATTTAAACTGATTAATCTTGTCCCTTTAGTGGGGGGGTATTAGAAAAGTCTGGGGTCTATCTGGGGTGCGGCGAGAGATTTCCGGAGACAGGGATGCTCTTTGGACACGTGGTTTATTGCTCGTGGGGACAGCCAGCCTGACCAGCTCCAGCTGAAGCGTGGTCCAAGAGAGAGTGAACTTCCTGTTGCAATCCCATTTATCCCCTTCTATGCTGAATACTCTGGTTAACTTCAACCAACCAGTACAGGGTACAAAACCTACAAAATTTACATGCAGCCTATGGGAACTATTATATTAGCATACTAAAACCTTGGCAAACCCACCTTTTTTCCCTATCACCTGGCCGGGCCCAACCCCTTATCTCTTTGTCTGGGGAGCTGTATTGTTTTGTCATCAGGGGTTTGGCCTTCAGATAACCTAATCACTGTCTTCCTGCTTCACATTCTATAGCTCAAGTTTTGCTTTCAGCTCTATTTCTTCATTCTTAAAATCTTTCACCAGTAAACCATCTCTGCAAGGCCTTCCTTCATCATCCTTCCCAACAGGGGAGCTTGGCAACACCATACCAGGAGATGTGAGGGACCAGTGGATGCCAGCAGGGAGGCTGTGTCAGAGCTGGGGTGGGTCACTTCGTCCTTCAGTTCAGCAGTGTTAGTAAGAGGTGCCATGGGCACAGTCTTGCTTCTGATCTGAGCCACACTCAGCTCCCAGAGCACTGCAGCTGAGAACATTACTAGAGAATTATAATTACCATAGGCTAAAGCTGTACTTTTACCAGAGCTCAGGCTCGTGGTGACTTGATCCCAATCAGATGACCTCACTGCTTTTTGTTTCCTTTTGGGTCTAGATCACCCTTCTAGGTACACGGACTGCTGTCTATACCATTTGTATCAAATATCCTTACTGAGCCCGCTCAAGTGTGCAAGAGCAGCACCTTGTCAGAACTTCCCGTTTCACAGAGTGGATTTGCTTAGAGTAAGAATTCCTATCACAATTCAGACTCGCTGTACCATGTCCAGCATTACAGAGAACCTTCATGCAGTGTGTGGCTATCACTCCGTGTAAAGCCCTGGTGATTCATGGTTGGGTAACTGTAGAAAGGCTTTTATTTTTTATCTAAATTGGGGATACCTGTAATTTATCTTCTCTGAGAAATAAATGAATTACTTTTTGTTCAATAAAAATATAGAACTGGGAGAGCCAAATGGGGTCTTTGACTATGGTTCCACACAGTCTTGGGCAACCAGGTGATAGACATTATGGTCCAGAAAGGTCCACAGACCACTTCCTTTCCTATTCATTATCTTCCTTTTGCATAGATCTAATTGTTTGTTATTGCAAAATAACTACCTAAATAGAAATTAAGGCTTAGAAATTACAATCATTTAGTTTGACTTCCTCATAATGCTCATCCTAATGCTCAATCCTGCAGTGGAGGAAATTAATCTTTGCTATTAATTTTGTCTATTAAAGCCAGAATTCAGATCGGTCCATTTGCAGTCCTTATTAAATAAGGACCCCTGCTGGCCCTTATTAGATAGATGAAGGACCAGAGTGAAGTTCCTTGTTACTTAAATGAAACCCATGTTTAGCAAAGCTGTTAAATCACAGCTGAAGGCAGACATCTTGATGAATAAATCAGCATTCATGAATAAGTAATTTACATGAGTGCTAAAATGGGATTTTCGTTTTCATGCTGTTTCTGTTCTTGCCCAAAAACTGAGACAGTCTGTTTGAGTGGTAGTGGTGGCCCTTGTGGCAGAGACAAGTAAGGTCAAGTTTCCAAAGGTATAGATACAATTCTGGTAGGACCAACAGAAGCGTCTCAGTTTGTTGGAGGCTTCAGCTCCTTCAGTTTCAATGATTCTGATGAGTTAAGGAGCTGGAATGAGCCTTACCAGCACGTTTCCCATAGGACATCAAATAACGTGAGTCAGTGCTGCTCTGGGACACATTTGCACTTTGATCTAGCAGTTAAAGGCTCAGTGTCCCATTAACAGTTTGTTCAAGACAGCTGCCTTTCCCTGTAATTGTGCTGGTTATTCACACCAGTGGAACTTTCATCAGCCAGCCGCTTCCTGGGGACAACTATTTCGCACTCCTCATCACCAGCCTTAAATAGGTTATGAGTCTTGCAGCATTTTGTGTACAAGGCCATGAAAAGTTTCGAGAGCAGTGTTTCTGGGAAAGTCTTCATGGTTTTGTTAGCACAGTGGCTTTGTCCTGCCAGACACAGAGGAAAAATCACATCCAAAGCTCATCTTGCATAGAGCCAACTCTGGTATTTTTTTGTCTCCCGCCTAAGTGCTACGCAGGACCCATAAGAACCATCCCAGCGTGCCATTCTGTTTTGCTAAATTTTTAAAATACCTGTGGTTGTGGGGAAATGCCAGTTCTGAAATCTGCCACTTCAATAATACAAGTGGTTTTCAGATGCCGGGGATAAGGATGCAGCTGCTCCAAGAGCCCAAAGTGCTGGTATTCCTAAGAACCGCAGCCAGGCACTTACAATGCCCTTGTGTCTTAAAGCCACAGCAAAAGGCAGGAACCGGTGCCACCCAGGAATCAAAGGCTGCCATTCATGCCCACACAAGGAGGGCAGGCAGCGCCTCTGGAACACTCCCGATATCCAAAGAAAGGCTCAGATGAGACTAAAGAGGTGCCAAGTTCTTGCTGTGGTTTTTTCCCTCTCACCTCACACAATGCATGTGATAAACATCAGTGCCTGTTGCTGTAGCAAAGGGCCAGCACGTGGCATAACGTGCAGCCCTCTGCAAGGATGCAGTGCTAGCACACTTGAAGAGAGAAAAGGCAGGATGGTGTCTTATTACAGGCCATTTTGGAGCTTGTCTCCAGTTACAAGAGCTCCTCACCTAGAATAAATTGACCCAGCTCCATCTGACTCAGAGCAGCTACACTGATTTACACATGCTGGAGCTCTGCTTTGGGTTTCTGTAGTGTAAAGCCATCCACTCTCTAATTTCACCAGCTCATAACTTCACCAAATTACAAAACCAGCTAACAGATATTTACATATTATAAAACCAACAGGTACATCCTGGAAACAGACATTCCTGGAGTCCTGGGACATGCATTTCCTGAGCACGTAGCAGGATAATTGCACAAGGCATGAAAAAGCCACTCGCTGTCATCAGACATTGTGGAAGACATTAAATAGCTCTCATGGTAGCATGGCATGTGAAAGGAGCACGTGAAAGGAGCAGGTAAAAGGAGCAGGTAAAAGGAGCATCAGCCTCCTGAAGAGGAAGAGAAGTTACATGAAGTTTATAAGGAAATTTCTAAAAATCCAGAATTCAGGTGAGATGAGAAGCTAAGAATTTGGACCCTGACCCAGCCTGCTGAATTTAGCAGTGACCTTGCTTGATGGCCTCTCTTGTCCTACAGCCTCTTCCTCTTCACCGCTGTTGCAGCAGCAGAATTTCCCTTGACAGCTTCTGTTTCCCCACCAACTCTTGTCGTTTCTTGCCAAGTGTCCCTGTTTTATTTTGGGCATGGAGCACCTCCCCAGGATAGAACCTGTTATTTGGTAGTCACAGCATGTATCTAGGACACATATATTCCTACTCTCCTCGAGAGGAAATTATGCCTGGGATTCCCACACTGTGGATGAAGTTTCTTGCTGTAAAAAGCAGAAGATGCAGACTAAGTGTAAATTGTTCTACTTATTTCACAATTTTGGGCAGAATGGACTGGCCACGTCTGTGGTGAGAACATTTCCTAGGTGAGGTTTAATGGATGTCCTGGGCAAAGAACCCCCTAATTTTGGACCTTGTAGGCTGTTCTGTCCTTAGCTAAGCAGCACCATGAAAATTGTATTGTACAGAGATAACCAACTAACAGCACGGACTGGGAAATGCTTGGGGGCTTTTTTTCCCCACTGCCTTTTGCACACAGCAGCTCCCCAAGCAAGATTTTGAGAATCAAAAAAAACAAGTCTATGGTGAGCAGAAGCAATATGCAGAAGGACATGCTGGGCCATAAGTATTTTTACAGCTGAGCTCAGTCTTCTCTAAGGCTGCTGCCCTATGGATCTTCACATCCAAGATATGGTCTGGCAATAGATGAGCTAGATCAGACAATAACCATGTGGGCAGCATGCAGGCAGGAATGGGGCCTGGATCACCTCTGGCTTTGCTCTTTCAGCACAGAGGTGCCTAAATATTGAAACTGGGGCATCTGCACAGAAAATTTGGTGATACAGATGCTGCATGGGGAACCCATGAGCAACAGTATCAATATCTTATATATATATCCTCAGTCATGGATTTGCTGTAGATGACACTGAAATACATGTGAATGTGGGACCACCGGAAAATGTTTGGCTTGATCATGCTCTGTTGCCAAGAGATGCTAAACTGGCTTCAGGCTTGCCAGATCCTTTCAGCTGAGAGGCCTCTGCCAGCTGTGCAAGGCTCAGCAAGGTTGGTATAAGCCTTTTTCAACCTTGAGAAGCCAAGTTTACTGGAGAAGTCTTACTGTGTTTGTACTACCTACAAATGCTCCTCGTCTGCATTTTGTTTTACTTTATCACTTGGTTACCTGAACTGGAAATGCTGTTGTTTTGGAGTTGCTTATAAGACTTCTTATTACTCACTTCGGTGGCTACAGGATTTTAAAGTTGTGATGCATATTTTTTGCTCATCCATTTATCACCCTGTAGTTTTCTGGTCATGTGTTGCTCTGTACATGTGTCCCCTTCATGTATGTGTGTCTCCTTCTGTATTTCTGACCTACAGATGAGACATTCTAGGCTCTTGTAGACCAGATTTCAAGGGGGTTTTAAAACCTAGCAAAAGCTGAAAGATACCAAGACAGAAAATATATTGACATTGATGCAATCACACACAAAAAAAGTGCCAATATTTTGCAGTGGAGTCCCAGAGGGAGATGGTACCCATAAAAAAATTCTTGTAGGGAGCACTGTTCTTTCTCAGCAAACTTCAAAAGTGAGAAAATTCTCTCTGCTTTTATTGATAAAAACACCTGCTGGTTCCTCAGTGATTGGTAACAACAAATAATGAAGTTGTAGAATGGCATTTATTTAACAGAAAAATAAACTAAAGTGGAGTTGGAGTTCACCTGAGTCAGCTATGCAAAAAAGCCTCTGACCCAGTTCAGAGTCAGACATGCTGGAGGAGCACAAGGTGCTGTGCATGGCAGGCAAGATGCTGTGCTCAGGTAATCTCATTGCCCTGAGCATTTTCACAAGCACACATCCACAGTTCATTTCAGGATCTACTGTCTGGATAGGTTTTTCTTTAAAATATTTTTTAAAAATTTTTGAGAATTTTTTATGTATTCTAACATTTTAACATACTCTTGTCAAAACTGTGCTTTTATAAAACATTTCTAATGCTTTTTTTCCTCAAGATTTCCATTGAGTGCAGCAAGCTTTGGCATGGACGCTGACTGTACAAAGCCTAGGACTATAAATACAGATTCCCAAGGACTCGACTGGAGGGAGTGACAGATGCATAGCTTGACTCCATGATCTGCCAAGGCAACATTTTCCAGAAGCAAAAAATCAGAATCATCTGTGTTAAATTTATCCACACTTGGACTTCTTTGGTACGTGCAGGAGGAAATCGCTAGGGAGCAGATGACTTTTTAATCTGCCAGTAGTGTAAAGTTTGTGCGCTGTGTTCGAGGCAATGCTGTTTATTACATTCCTTGGGTAAATTTTACCTCTGATGCAAAATATATAAAAACATCTTCATGAGGTAAAAGGGAGGATCAAAAGCATATGGTGAATAACTCTCTCTTCATCAGCTCCTGCCTGAAGTGTTGCTGTGTGCTCTTATGACATGTTTTACGTCTTGGATCCAGATGCCCAGTCATGCTGTTGATGTGCTTCCCAAGGACCTCATCTGGACCCCACCAAAAACTCCTCTCCACCTCAGTTGCTTTGGAACCAGGCTGAAATGCACTCATCTCCCACTGACGCCCCACTGTCTACTAGAAACCTTCTTCCTCTTTGTACTGGAGAGGAATCTTTTGTTTGGTCTGGCTAACAACTTGAGAGCAGGGTTACATTTTTTCCTCCATTTCTGGTGACCTTTGGGGCTGGAAGCATGTTTTGGACGTGAGCTCTTGGGTAGCAGAGCGCTGTATTTGCTACTGCCATGGCAGGGACGGAAACATGTGTTTAGAAGGAAGTTGTGATTAAGATCATCAAAGTGTTTCTTTTCTTCAACTCAAACAGACCCGCACAATGCAAGCTCTGTAAGCCAAAAGCATGATTCAATGCTTTAATCATTATGAGAGGTGATGGGGATAGAAAGGTGTCACTCATTTTTCAAGGCAGACTGGCAGGGAGATGCTCTGTACCAGTGTCGTTGGCAAAGCCTTTCTGTCAGTGCCCACCCAAGCCCTTCATCAGAGATGGGACACAGGGGCAGATGGAGCCTTGGCTTGACCCAGAACAGATGCACTGATGCTTTTATGAGTGGTTTGCAGCAAAGAGAACCAGAGGCAGTTTGAGCTGACTGGCTGGAGCGCAGGGCTGAGTAATTCAGGCATTCACAGCACAGGTTAGCAGGAAGGCCCTGGGCGAGTCTTGCCATTGCACCTCCTCTCATTTCTCCCATCTGTCAGAGGGAATAACACTGACTCTGCCTGCCTTGCAAAGGTACCCTTGCAGGATCTGAGTCATTTGGGAGGGAGACAGGCTCTTCATGGTGCCACTGGTCCCAGCACAGCTGCCTGGTGGCTCCTGAGAGGAGACCACAGCCAGCTGCTGGTAAAGAGCTTTGAAGATGCAAAGAGCCAGTGTTGGCATTAAATCACAGGGGCTGACACGCCTTCACAAAAACTGTATTTTAGTGTCTCCTGATAAGCAAGAGAAAATTAATGCCTCTCTGGAGGGTCCAAGCTCAATTCCCTCCTCCTCCATCCCTAAATCAGCTCTTTCTTCTGCACTTGTGGGAAGGAGAGGCTGGAGGCTGGAGGTGGCCAGCTGACTGGGAGTTGTTCCAGCAGCAGAGAGCACTCATCTGGCAGCATGCTGACAGTCTGGAGCTGGAGGACTGTCCCCCAGGGATCCCTGCCAGATGGCTGGGATTAGTGTGTCCCTCTGGTGGTTTTAGCCCCTGCTGGAGCAGTGGAGGGAGCTGGGACTGGAGCTGAGCAGGACAAAGATGTTCTCCACTGGTTTAGCTGGGAGGGCTCCAGGACAGAAGGGAACATCACCAACTGTATTCCTGTGGCTATTAGACAGGCTGAGATAAGGGAATAGCTGCAAAGGCAGAGAGAGGAGCGTTGATGCTGGGTACTGTGTGAATACCAGCTTTCAAATCCTGTGTGTGTAAAAGTTAGTCTTGGATTGGTGATGATTGGCCCTGGAATGTGTCACCACAAAGCCATTTCTGAAGGGACTGGAGCTTCATTTACCAAATGCAAGGGTGTTCCAATGAAAAGGCATGCACTGAAATATCCCCTCCACCAGCCTCCACTGCGCTGCTCTTCATGGTTTGACATGGAGGGAGAAGCTGCTGTGCTGCTCCCATCCCTTCAGTGCTGAGAGCTGGGCACAGTTTGCCAGACCTTTGTAAGAGGAGGGCAATGGTGCTGTCTGCACAGCCAGACAGGCCCTCACCCCTGCCTCTCCTCTGCTTTGGCCTCCTTGGCTCTGGGCTCCAGCATGGGTTCATTGCTCCTGTGTTCAGAAGCCACCTCTCACAAAAGATGTCTTCTCACACAACGCAGCCTGCAGGCATTCTCTCGGCAGAGGAAGGAAGGGGCTGGTTTTGGGACTGGGGCCCTGGGCTGGCATTCAGAAATTGTTCTGCTGCAGCACTGCTCCATAGTGTCAAGCATGCTGTTTACTTGCTGAGCTTCCTCTGCCCATTTGCTTTGGCACAGGGGGTGGAGAATGAGAAATCTGCTGTGGAAACCCTGGGCCTCCCGCACTGGGTCACGGTTTCCAGATATACATGTGATGTGGTGATGAGTATGGACCTGCTAGTGGAGGGAGGAAGGGCAACAAGCAGGGTTGAAGCCTTACCCTTCCTGATGCTGCATGTGTGTTTCTGAATCCCATGGCACCATCCCAGCCCTCTGGTTTGTGGCAGCTCAGTCACAGCTATGACCACCGTGTTGGGGATTATAAAGTTTCTGGATAGATAGAGACAAGAAGATGGGCTTGAGGAAAATGTCACAGCTCTTAGAAAAATACCCTGACCTTTTATAGCCAACGCTGATGTGGTGAGTGAAGAAATTGCTTCACAGGACAAATATGAGTTTAAGGGAGGGGCTTAGGAGGGCTGTCTGAAGGAACCTTACACACAGGATAAAAACAGGGCTTCCAGATGCAAAAGGCACAAAGAATGAAGTGGGACCATGAAGGGATGTAGTGGCTAGGTGAAGAGAGCTTGAGGGGCTTGAGGTGCTGGGAAGGTGGGTGGGTAGAAGAGGACACTTAGTCCCTTCAGGTCATGTTCAGACCCTGCTGTAGTGCCTCGAACAGTCAGGGTATCAGTGTGCCAAGGGCTTGTAGCTACTTAAAGAAAATAATTCTGCATAAATGTAGGATCATTATTCACTCAGCATGTCGACTTGTTTAAACTTTTGTGAGGAGAGCAAGTATATTACAGTATTGTTATCCTATGTGGAGAGTTGTTCATGTTTAATTATAGTTCGTGAGAAATACAGACTCTTACAATGCGTCGTCTGTTCAAACAGATGTATACATCTTAGGGAAAAATATAATAGTGTCATTATACTGTTCTTATAAAGTCCTAGAACAAAGCACACATGCACGTCTCCTCATATCCAGCAATAAAATAAATGTAGGTGACTAAACATAGGAACATATCCTACAAATATGTGCAGCAGCTCACTGTGAGTCAACGGGACTGATCTGTGCGAATCCCTCAGGTACCTCTACATAAATAGATGCCCCACACCCCAAGGGTGACATTCTTGGAAAAGGGAATGTCTTGTATTTCCTGATTTGCTTCCTTTTTCTTTAGAAATCACTAATCTTGCACTTGGCGATAGACAATTTAGGGATAAACTGTGAGCCAAAAACCCAATGTGACTCAGGGGGGCTCTTCCTGCCCACTGTGAGTGTTATTCACATCACCTCACTCCTGACTGCTGAGAACTGCAGAAAATGAAGTGTTGCCATCCTCCTTTGTCCTGCAGGCAGCAATTTTCTGCCTGCCTGTGGGAAATAATCCTCTTTTAATTTAATTATTCATTTTTCAATTATTTAATGCAGTACTCTGGGGTAGCAGCAAGGCTTCTGGTTAGTTTGCAAATTGCTGCCACCTCAGACAGTAGAGCGCTGGGATCCAGCTCCCTGGGAGAAGGGATTTGTTGTCTTTGAGCCACTGCTTTCATTAGGAGGGATATGCTGTCACCTTTCCCTGGCACATCCCTCGGGAAGTTTCCATGTGTTCTGCCAACCTCCTTAGGTCCCACAGAGGCTTGATCACGCCTGGCCAAAGTCAATGGCTCTGGACAAGGACAGCTGAATGGGCCACCATCAGGAGTCTCTCAGTGTTTCTTCTTGGAGGGCATTGTGAGCATCCTCCTTGCTGCCAGTGATTGTGCTGTGCTTTAAGATTTTCTAGTGCAGGAAAAGCAGGCACTGGCCCTCTGTGGTGGCACTTTACTTTGCTCTGTGCTGGCCCAAGGATTGCTTCCTATATTGTGTGGGCCTTCACCAAGGCTGATTTTCCACTCTGAGCTGTATCCATGTTAGTCCCTGAACGGCATCAGCTCTGATGTGGGGGGCAGGGGTCAGCTCCAAAAGATTACTGCATCAAATATAAAAGATGTTCATACAGTATTGAGCAGGAAGAAGTTTAAAAGAAAAGAGGTCAGTTTTGCTGCCACTTGTGCAGTTTTTGTTAGATGTAAGTCCATTCATTTCCGTACAGCTAATTTTGTTTTATGCTAGCACAAGTGAGAGCAGACTCAGGCCTTCCTCCTGCAGCAGCTAAAGTGAAAAACATTTCTATTTTTAAAGCTGAAAGCATTTCTTATTTCTATTTATTACATGTCACTTTGCTGGCAGTGATGGTGTAAGTGGCACAGCAAAATTAAATAAACAATTTATGGGCACTGCTTATGACCCTATTGCTCACCCATCATGATAGCTACCAGGCATTGCTGGGCAGCAGAACCTAGGAAGCCTCAGTGCCTGGGCAAAGACAAGGCTGAGGGTGTTCACCTCTTCCACCCTAAAACTGATAAAAGGGTGTCTTTGTTCTTTATGGATGTCTGGTTTTGCACTGCTTCTGGATGCTTAACATCTCTAAGCTCTCTAGACCTCTGTAAAATTCTATTTCCACAGTAAATGTGACTTAAACACGGGGGCAGGTGTTCCATGGGACAGTCTGCAGGACATGTTCTCACAGCTGACCCTACATCCTTGAGTGGAGTTGGACCCTTCCCAGGTGAATTTGAAGGCTTTTTGGAAGACAAGATGAGACTTCTTCCCCTCTGTGTCATAGTAAGTCCACTGGTAAGGTGAATCGCAGAGACGTTTTCTTCCCTCTCACAGGAAGAAATTTTCCTCCAGCTAGGAAATTTATTCCCTGTAAAATTGAACAGGAGAATAAGATTTCCAGAGAGAGCCTGTGGCTGTAATAAAGGATTATTGCCAATTTATTTGGCTGTGCACATAGAGCTTGGCACTCAGGTAGAAAATTCTGTGTGTCCAAAACTCCACGACTGGGTGCACACGAATGCCAGGGTGCAAAGCCCTGACTGAGCAATGACCAGAGGTTTCAGGGATGCTCATCCCCAGATGAAGATTTCCTTAGAGGTCCTGTGAGGCTCTGCCTTGCAGGCTAATGGAGCAGGTCAGTGTCACAATGTTAACCCCAGACCACGGTGCTTTGCCTGAATTCCCTATACCAAAGAGCTCACCGCCCCATCTGCAAGGCAGAGAGAGGGACCCTCCTTGGTCCCTTTCACAGAGAGGTTGTTATGCTGATTGCATTAAAGATTACAGCACACTCCAAGTGCTGAGGGAGCTGTATGAGTACCACGGGCTGGTATAAATATAAAATACTAGAATTTAAAGGCCCTTGTCTTTTAGTTGCTAATGGCTTAATTAAACAATAACGTTTAACAGATGTGCTTTTTCTCCTCCAGTAATTCACTCCATCTGTGTCAACATAACTAGGCCCAAATTAGTGCATCAAAATGTAGATGTTAATGTCTTATTTCAGTTTTTATGTATCAATGTACATTTACATATATATTGTTTCATCTTGTGATGAGATGATTGCCTCCTTAGAAGGAGATATTGCACACTATGGAGTTTAAAGAGCCTCTCTTAGTTCATAGAGTAAGAACAAAAAAAGCAAAAATCCAAAGACAAATGCTATACAGATACTTTGAAATGAAAAGAAAATTAGGCACATGTTATATTAGGGGTCTTACATACTGAATTGCAGGATAACAGTGGCTCTGTGCTCTTTAGGATAGTGAATATTTTGTGACCCTTTGTTTCTGAAGCAGTTTCTCTCCTAACTTCACATGATGGGAAAAAGAAGCTTGCCTTCTTGCATGTGAAAGCAGATAACCATCTGAATTCCTGGAGGATGTGTTGGGGGAGTGGATTACTTAGTGGATAATCTGTGGAGAGATTTGTTGTTTTATGAAATAGCTTTAATAGCATTAGAGATGAAGGTAGCTCGCTTGATCGTTTATTACCATTACTTTAAAACACCCTTCCCTGTGCTAAATGCTTTCTCCAAAGTGCTTGGGAGTCCTTGCAAACCTCGTGTGCCATGGATGCCATGTGTGGAAGCAGTCACACTGCTGGGGCAGCACAGATGAAGGCAAGGAGCATGGCAATCCCTGCCGGCTCTGTGCTGCCCTGCATCCCAACACGCAGCGCCTCGGGATGCTGCAGGGCAGGGCCTGTGACCTCCTGCATGGCCGTGGGACAGGTCCCACCACCAGGTCCTCCCAGCCACGCTGTCCTCTGGGAAGTCCTCAGGCTGTCCCAGAGCCAGCTGGGTGTACTGCAGGGCTGATGAGCAAGCACAGCGTGTTCCTGGCTGCTCCTGAGACTGGTCTTACAAGCCATGCAAACTCCTCAACCTAATCCATCCGGGTGATACCTAGGCAAGAACACTCTTGGATCCAGACCCTTTGTTTCCTTACAGTCTGAACTGCTTCTTTTTGATACTTTTCCTATGAATTCTTATGAGCTGACTGGGTTACTTGACTTTCCCCTAATTTAATTTGGATTAATTTAATTTTAATCAGTCTGTCTTCTCAGCATCCTATTAACCTTCCAATGAACCCTTCTTATAAGGGGATTGGTGAAGAAGGCAAGTCTACATCTGTTAAAATACTAGCCTGCTCTTTGGGCTGCAAATCATTAGACATCAGAAAAGGTTTTTTTGGCACAGCACATGGTCAGAGGGGATGGTTATAGATGAGCCAACCTTATTCTCACTGAAGACCCCAGCAAAGCCAATGTAGCATCTCCCCAGATCTGTTTGGCCCAGCTCATACTGGAAGTATTATGGAAAGCATCTAAAACTGTGTCTACTGTAAGCCTATAAGCCCCTGCCTTCAGAGCACCAGACTTTGGTGGTTCTGCCCTTGCCATTCTGAATCCAAGGGGACATTGCAGACCCAGACACAAGGTGGCCTCCTGCAGATATAACCTATATAACAAGATTAGAGTTGTATCTGCCTGATTTTCCCTCCTGCCATACAGCCCAGTTTGCCATCTGCTTAAAAATTCATTAGACTCCTAACCAAAATCAATTCCATATATATACACACAATATATTGTCCTCAGAGTTAACACCTGCCCAGGTAAATTTTGCTGACAACCATCCATTAAACATTCACAGCATTTTCTCAAAAAAAGAGCTGAACTGTGCCAAGGTGGCAGCAGAACTCTCATCTGAACCTCCAAATTTAATTTTTTTTCAAATTAAGGAGGGTAAGTAGTAAGGAAGTTTAGCTAAGTAAAGTCTGAGGAAAATCTGACTGTTTTGTATTTTTTGTGATCAGTGGGCAATTCCTCACTCATCTCCAGGAAGAAAACAAAGTGTCTAACTGGGGGTCCTCAGCATCACAGAAGTAAATTATTGCAGCCTTTGCCACATTTTGACATGGGAAAAAATCGCCAGCAACTGCATCCAAGTTTTGTCTGCTCAGTTGGTCACTTCAGTTATTCAGAATCTATTTCATCTTGTTAAAAATAGGTACCTAATGAACCTGTCCATCAGCTATTAAAAGAATAGATATTTCTGAAAATCAGTGGGGCTCTGCCAGTGTTCTCTGGAAAAATTGTGTGCCATGTGGCTTACGTAAATTTGCATTCAGCCTTGCCAGGATTTCTCTCTGGAATAAGCAGCTGATGCATTTGCCACTAGGGCTGTTACACAGCCATGTACAAGAGGAAAAGGGCTTTGGATTATCACAAATAGGATGGAGAGTCCTTTATGAAACAGCCCTTTTACTAGGATGCAGTCTGCAATCTGAAATGGGGCATGGAGAGATGGGTGTCTGACACATGACAGTGCCATGGCTCCATGCACTGAGCTGTGGAGGCCTCAGCACAGGCCCAGGAGATGAGGACTTGTCCCCATGGGGCTCTGCACGGGGTCCTCAGTCCCAGCCATCAGCTCAGCAGGACCACAGCAGCAGGACACGCCGTGTGATGAAGAGAGCCACTGTGTGACATCTGCCAGGCTTGTCCCACACCCACTTCACAGCCAGGGCTCAAACACCCAACTGCAGGCACCTGCCTGCACCACAAGGCCAGCCTTGATCTCAAAAGCAAAGTCTCCCTCTGCTCACCTAGGACAGTCAGCTCTGATCCTGCTAACAGCTGGGGCTCTGACAGATGGGCTCTGGTGGCATCAGCAGTGGGGCCAAGGGTGTCACAACCCTCTGGTTTCCCCATGCCAGGGTACTCCCAAGCTTGACTAGGCAATGTGCAAGGGTAGGTCCTTAGCCCACTGCCAGTAATGCTGACAAAACATGGGGCTCATGACATCCCTCCTTGGAGTGCTCCAGGCTCAAGCAGTATTTTGCCCACAGGTGGGCATTTTCAGGACAGCAGCATGGGGAATGCAGTGAAGGCATTGCACAAGGACAGCCACCCCTTTTGCTAATGCCTCCTTTAAATACTGGCTGCACCTCTCCCTACCTTTGTGATTTCTGCACTGGTTTGTGTGTAGAGATATCCAGCAGGTATCAACTGGCACCACACAGCTCTTGAAGGATTAGAATTGGGTCAAGAAAATGGCAATGGCCGAGCAGCATCACAAAGTCAGCCCCTCGGAAATTAGGAGCTGTTAAAAAGGACACGGGTAGTGCAATTTTAATTGAACAGTCCCTACAATACACAGACTTTAATTACTAATGTCATTGAGTGCATGTTATTCAAAATCTATTTTTTCTATGGGATTCTTGCCATCATGGGTGCACAGGATAGAAATCGTATTTGATAACCACTACTGAATATAGTATTTTCCATTTTCCAATCTTGTCTCTCCATTACCTTTCAGTTCAATTTCATTCTTTTCTGCCCAAGCAATCCCAATTCTCATTGAATTCCTCATTAATTTTCCCTCCATCACTGTGTGCCTGACACCTGCAACCTCCATAGTCACTCCTGCTGTTGGTGGCTATGACAAGCTTTCCTGGGTCCCTTAGGGATCAGGTGTGCCCATATCAATCTGCTCAAGAGGGACTGACCTCCCTGCCTACACTTGGTCACTTGGTGACTCTTCTTCCACTCACTGATCTGCCTCATCCCAACTCCCAGTGTGGCCTGCACAGGTCAGAGCAGGGCCATGCAGTGCCAGGGGAAAAACAGGCTGGACCCAGTGGGGATGAAGGACCTCAAAGCTCATCCTCTGCCTCAAAATCGCCTTCCCCTAAAGCAAGCTTGTGTAAATTGGGAGTAAAAAAAGCACTTGTTTGCTGTCTGTGGAAGCGTCCTTCACTCAGGCAAGAGTCATCAAACCACCTTCTGTCACTGCTCGCCCCTCCGGTTCAGCGAGGCAGATATTCCACGGACACGGCTCAAAGCCACTCCTACCAGTCCAGCCAGAAAACAGCGTCAAGACAACAATTTCTCAGAGGCTTATTTAAACTACAAGCAAATGACTAATCTGTTACAAAGCCAAACATTCTCTTCCTCGTTGTGGCTGCACAGTCAGATCTCAGACTGAGACCTTCCCTCCTCATGGCCGTGTGCATGACAACACCGCGTAACTGGGATTATTTGCTCACATACGTGCATGCCAGAGATTAATGCATGCAGCTCATACACAGCTTTTGTCTGAAAGCACACTCAGTGGCAAGTCCTCCTTCTCCAAGCAGGAATGGGTCTGGGAGGCTGTCCACTGGCTCTGCCTTTTGCAGCATGTGGTGACTCAGGACCACCTTGATCCACCATCTGCTCCATGTCCTTGTCCTTTCATGTGGTTGCTCTGAGCATCCTTTTAACCTGTGTTTGTTAGCAGGGTGAGAACAGGGAGTTCTGAAGAAACTGTGCCCCTGCTTTCCACCCAGTATTTATACTGGGTCCTGGGGATATCCAGGTGGAGACCCCAGAGCCAGGCAGTGGCAGAGACTTGGGGAGGGTGAAGTTATCTGGGAATTCCTCTGAATTGCTCAAGTTCTTACATGCCTCTGAACCGTATTCTTAACATATGGTCTTGTTTTCCAAAGGCTTATACCTAGCCCAAATTTCAGAAGATTTTCACAGGAACAGCAGAAGGCACACCCCAAAGGTCTCTTGCACCTGCCAAATTTCACAACTCTGCTCCAAACCGTGGAAAATAGAGCTTGTAAAGGTCATTGTTATTTTTAGCCTACTTCGTAAGGAAATACAGCTATGCAATCGCTTGCTCCTTTTGCATTCCTTGCTATTACTCTGGAATCATTGGCTGCCCTCAAATTTGACAGAGGAACAAAAGGCACAAAGATATTAAGTTCCCACAAGTTTCATGAAAATAGGAACTAAGCATAGCAGACATCCCAATAAAAGCAGCAAACAGAGGGAAGCAGCAGGTGCTCAGCCTTTACTGGACAACAGATTAAATATCTTTCCTCTGCTTTGGCAATTGGTTCCCTTGAGGATATAGGGGGTATGTTTTAGTTGCAGCATATGTTAGCACCTTGTAGCCTCTGGGGCCAGAGCTGATGGGCTCATGGGGAAGGGTCCACAGCTCTTTGTTTCCCCTGTGAGAGGCAGCAGCTGTAAGAGTCTCTGTAGCAAGGCCTTTAGGGTCATCTCTCATCTGGTGTCAGTGTTATCCCAATGTAGTCACATATTTGGGTGCTTGTTGTAAATTAAGGATCTTCTGTGATCTCTATAACCTGAGGATTCTGCTAGAATACTAGCCAATATTTAAAAAGGCATGCCTGATATTTGAATAGCACAATTTATTTGCATCCCTCTGTGTAAATATGGGCTAATTAGTTTCTCACTTTAACTTTAATGACCTCTCATGTTTTATGTGGCATATAACATCCTGAGAGGACATAAAAGATGGCACAAAATGTGAGGCTATTAAGGCGAAGATTTGTTTGTCATGTTTGAAAGAAGGATGTTTTGAGCCTGTAAGCAAGTCCTCCAGAGATCCCAGGTCAGCAACAGTCCAGAGGCCTCCAGGGATGAGCCAAGCAAGGGACAGTGTCCCTTGTCCCCGAGGGGCAGGCTGAATGCAGGAAGCCTGCTGGGAGGCCACGAGTTGAGGTGGAATATAATTGCAGTCCTACCTCTGTAGGGAGTGCAGTGCCTCAAAACCAGGACTAAAGAGAGCATGGCAACCATGAGGAGCCTTTAACACAGTAACAGGCAAGTCAACAAACAGGAGGAGGAACTCAGCAGGCACCCAAATGTTGAGGTGGTCAAGGCTAGCTGATGCATATGCCTGTGGGGCTCTGTCAGGATCTTCTGGGATATTAAATTGTAATAGGGCTCTTACTGAACTAGTTCACCTCACAAGCTGGATGTGGGCATGGGTCATCTGCCTCATCAACATCTTCTGACCCTCAGATTTATGGGTTTAAGTTTGGCTCTGCTCAGCTGAGTGGTTTTTGCTCAGGTGCAGGTGATGCTGATCTGTGCTATCCTTTCTTTGGTATTGCTGTTATGCCCCAAGGTCTGCATCACCCACAAGCATCATTGGTGTTGGCTAAGTTTTCTTCTAAGTAGTTACCAAAAATATTAGCTGTAATGGACACAAAACACATGATCCCCAAAGTGGCCTGCACACAATGCACACAAGCTGATTCTTATTTACAATTTACTTTATGATGTGGATATTAAGCAGCTTGTAGTTGCTTTTTTTTAATTTAATATTGACACATTGATTTCATGCCATCCTAGTTTCTAAGCCAATGTCACACAGTACCAAGTCCAAGGCATTTTATCACTTTCAGCAAAATTTATCATCTCATCAAAGGTGGCCGGTTGGTTTGACAAAGTGCATTTTATATAAACCACTGTGGGCTGGCATAATTTTTAGTGACCTCCTTTCTTGGAGCACTGTGCCAGCTGTTGCATTATTTGGTCTTTATATTGGCCTCACTTCATTAGTTTGAATTTAACCCTGTCCTGCAATAAAACCCTGAAGCAGTTAATGTGAGAGTCGTGTCAGTTAATATAAAAATTACCAGGATAATTTCTGTTCCTGCAGTTTCCTTATTTTATTCCACTCCTAATCCCAAAGTAAACGACAAATTTTAAAATATGCCCTGAAATTAAAATTCACTTTTCAACTGACTTTTGGGTTAACTGAAAGGTTTTCAATAACACAATGGACCTGAGATGTTTTAATAATATCAGCACACTTTGCTTAAACAAAGAAAATTGTAATTTTATCAAAATCAGCATATGGGGTGTGTGCTCAGTTTAGGGAAACATCAATCTTTCTGTCTAAAGGGGAAGTGGGTAAAGAGAGTGACCTGGTTTTCCTGTGTTGACCTCAGTTTACAACACCATTTTTTTACAGCCCCAGAAGAAAGAAATCCACTTTTTAATTAGAGCTGCAGCAGTTTATACATCGAAGTCTGGCAGTGGAGGCTCAGCCCCACCATGTTGCCTGCGACAGCAGCAGCAATATGGGCTCAGTGGAGGTGCTGAGGTCTCAGAGCAGTGAAGAGATCTCAACAGAGCAACGCCTGCCTTCACACATCAGCTACTCCTCGAAGGAAAATAATGCTTTGGGGATCCCTGTTTTACCCTCCTTTGCCCAAGAGTAACATGCTCATTCTGCCCCTGTGGAAGTGGAGTTGGAAGATTTTTGAGGGGCACACCTGGACCAGATGTGGCACCCTTTGTCCCAAGTCCTGACGACCTTTTGCTCAGCTTGTTTGTGCCTGTGACTGCCACGTCCTCAGCGAGCAGGGATTACCTTTTGCAATCAGGTGTCAGAAATGGAGCGTACTTAATCAGGCTTTTTTGTGGCTGTTGCCCTTATGATAGAGGGAAATATTCTCCCATCATGTGTTTATTAATATTCTGCATCTAAGTAGCACGTCTCAGTCTGCATCTTCATTACAGCCAGAAGCAAACCCTGTTTTCTGTTTGTACTGGATAAATGAGACCTCCTAAGTAAGGGAGGCAAAATCCCTGTCTTACCGTGGAAGATTTCTGATTACTTTTTCTTGAAAGCTGCATGTATTTCACTGAATGCCCATCGTATTATCGCTCGGCCCGATAATCTGGATCCTTTGTCTCCTTGACGACAGACAACATCCAGCGCGGAGTATCCCTCTGTCACCAGATGCTGCGGGAATCTCGCGGCCCCGGCGGGCAGGAGGGCTCAGCCTGGGCAGGGAGGTGAGGACCCTGTTTAGCAGGGTTCCTGCAAGGGGACAGAGCCAGCCAGCAGCCGGCCTGGCTTCATCCCTGCTGTGCTCTGCCCCAGGTAATTCTCAAAAGCCACGAACCACAACAAAATTAACTTTTCTGCTTTGCAGAAATGCAAAAACTCAGTGTGATGGAATAATTAATGCAGCTGATTAAAGGGGAAGATTACACATTAACAGAGGAAGATAAGCACTTAATTTCCAGCCTTATTGCATTTCAAACTTGAATATATTGGTTCCAAAGGTGGCTGCAGACTTATTTCCCTTTCTATATATGTAAGTACGTAATATACATATGTATGATTACAATCTCCTGCCCTGCTTTAATAATATACTTAATTGCTTTCTGGCCCCACCTCAAGCTGCCTAAATTCATTTCACAGGGAAAAGATTATTTGCTGTTGGCCTTTAGCGAGTAAATTGCCTGCCATCCTTAATCTGGGCAATAAAAGGTACTGCATCAGGCAGCTCGCAGTTCTGCATGTTGCGTCTGCTGCCACACAAAGTATTACTGACAGCTATTTTCCTCGTGCCATCCCAGCAAATGGAGAAAGGATGTAATGTGAAATGTAAACCTCACAGACCTGCTCAGAGTCGGATTCCTTGTCTTCTGTTGCTCTGGCTGTGATACTAAGAAAATTATTTGCATATGACATTTGCATTACATATTACATCTACTCTGCTATCCTTTTTAATGCCATGCATTATAATAAATGATAAATAGACAGGGGCAATACTCTGATCAGCTCACATATTGGCATATGTGCATATTTACACACGAAAGCATGCAGGCTCACAGCTGTAAATCCACACATCTGCAAGCACAGAAACTGCGGCTGTGGTTCACGCTGTCCTGTCTATAGGCCTTTCCACCAAAGAACCATGCAACAGGACACAAATTGAGCTAAAAAGGGGGAAAGACACCTAACAGACAAAGAGGGGCAAGTGTTCAGGCTGGGTTTTTCCACCCAGGAAGGTGGTGCTGATGTGATCTCTTTCATTACATGAGAACACCAGCAGGCAGGACTGACCAAGGATGGGGGAACATGCAGCCCCATGCAGCCCCCCAACTCCTGTCATTTTCCCATGGGGGACTATGGGGGTGTAAAAGGCCCATGGTGGTACAAACATGGCCAGGCAATGCCCAGAACATCAAGTGTGAGGCTGCAAAGACTAGAATCACATTGCATCATTTAGAAGTAATCCAGCATGTGGAAGGATCTCCTGAAGGGTAATCTCCTTGGGGTGCATGCTGTGCATCTATGCTTAAGCATTTAGGCATCTGTGACTGTCTTTGG
Source organism: Dicaeum eximium (assembly GCA_013396995.1). Classification (NCBI taxonomy): domain Eukaryota; kingdom Metazoa; phylum Chordata; class Aves; order Passeriformes; family Dicaeidae; genus Dicaeum; species Dicaeum eximium. Next base: position 666,383 of record VWZP01004258.1, on the reverse strand, counting down.
TGGAAAAACATAGGCCTTTAAAATCTTCCAGACTGCCATTCTATTATTTTAATATATATCAGGAGGAAGAGAAAGGATCTGACTTTTTTTTCTCTGATAAATATCAGACACATTCCACATTCAAGTTGCCAGAAGACAAGAATAATGCCAGCAAATGTCAGTGCAAATTTTGCATAGCCTCCTTTTGTACTGGTTTTGTTTAGCTCCCCATCAAGTGAACAGCCAGAAAGGGCATGAAATCATGAGAGGCAGGATGTTGTCAGGCCTGGAACACAACCTGCAGCAGAGAAAACTGAACAAGGTTGGTCCCTAACATTGGCAGACACAGAGATCCCTCTTGGATAGATTGTGAATGGGTTTGGTCCTCAATGCACCTCACAGCTGGTCCATAGTTAAAGCCAGGCAGATATGAAAACATATGGGATATTGCCAGCCTGCCTGGTTTAATGATGGTAAAATATCATTCCTCACTCAAGCAGGGGGGGAGGTGGGCAGCTTCTCAAAGGCAGGAGGTAAAGGCAGTAATTAAAGAAAATTGTAAGATGCTCATGAGCTCAAGAACAGCAAGGCAAAAGGGGAAGGGGTTGCTCAGCAGGAGAGTTCTTCCTCTGCTCCTCCTGAGAGGGAAGAGATGCATCCACCCCCTCCAGCCTGTTTTATCTGCCTGAGAGAGGCATTCTTCGCTCAGGATGTGAAGTAAGACATTTCCTCAGTGGCTCTTCCTGAACCTCCCTCTAGTGTGGGCTCTGTGTTTGCCTTCTGGGTACTCTGGGGCAAAGACTGAGAAACTGAGGCAGTCATGCTGTTCCTTCTTCACTTGTGCTACTTTTCCAAGATGGACCAAGTGATCCCTGCCATCATTCAGTCATGCTAGGAGCTGAACTCAAACAGTCTGGAGCTGCCAGTGTACTCACAGCCATGTCCAGCAGCACCGTCCCCATGGCTGAGCATGCATCCAGGGGACAATGGTGACATTTTCCATGTAAAATGCAACATTGTGCATGACATGATGACCTCAGACAGATCATCCCAATGATGTGGCTCTTTCACCTGTACCTCCATTGATTCGTTGTGAGATGCCTCAGGTAGATCAACATGGCTCATGCTGCACTGCTGGGGGGGAAAAAGGCAGACAGGAATAGGGAACAGTTTTTGTGGGAGGATGGGCTGGATAGACTGGAAGTGAGATGGCTGCAGGGCAAGGGTGAGCATGCAGGAGGTCCATGAAAGAAAGGGAAACAGAAAGAAACTTTCATTCCTTCTCACCAGGCTAGAAATCATAACGTAAATTTATTAGGCAGCACGTTTAAAAGAAGCGGGAGGAAACAGTGCTTCAGCACTTCACTGCCATTTGAGGTTGTTGGCACAGGATGGTGTAGGTGCTGGGAGCTTTGTCAAGGGTCAGAAAGCAGCTATACAAATTTAAGTAGCTAAAGTCCTTCAAGGGCCGCTAAACTCAAGGACGTCATCTCAAGCAGGTGATGTCCACGAGCCACTGGATGGAATTTCCATGGGACAGATTCATTGTATGCATTGTATGCTTGCATGGCTTTCCTCATGCCCTCCCTAGACATCTCCTCTGGCTGCCCAGGATGGCTGCTTTCCCTCCTTGCAGCCTGGGGTGCTGTATTGACATTCCTGCAAGTGAATCACCTCGGCCAGCTTTCCTTCTTGGAATTAGACATCGGAAGGGCAGGAGCTGAAAGGACCCAGAGCACCCAGCCCTCAAGCCCAGTGGGGAAGGTCTCCCCTGAGCTACATGCTTCAGGGAGCTCTGAGCATATCTCCATCCATGCTGCACATGGAGGCTGCAGCCTTCCAGTGATATTCCAGAATATGCTGCACACATTTGTCACAGGGCTCCTGACTTGCTCTCGCCCCTTTTTTCCCACTTCAGGAGTACGGTAGCCTCAGTTTTGCAAAGAAATATTTTGTTCTTGTGAATATCATGAGCAGTGATTAATGGTGGATTTTAAAAAACCCTACCACACACCAAATTAAATGCAAATTTCAGAGTTCCTCATCTGGTACCTTTCAGTGCCATTTAATTGTGCAGCTTGATGACACATATAAAATCTTTCCTGAAAATTTTCTGGCATTGCCACAGCTCCCCATTCCTTTAGCTCTGGGCTAAGGAACACCAGGGCTACAAGGAACCCTGAGCTTGACTAAGCTCATGGGGACAGAAAAATAGGAAATTTTGTGCCTTGGTGTTCAGACCTGCTGCCCCCTAACAGCAAGGAATCTTGTTTTAATTTTAGAGGTGCAAATTAAACCATATGGGAACACACTGTGAACAAAAACTAAACCACACAGGTGAAAATCCTGAAAATTAGAGTGTTAGGAAAGGCAAGGCAAGGCAGGCTGTACTGCTTGGGAAGAGGCTACCCAGAGAGTTTGCTGCAAGAGCCCCTGGAGCCTGCTCCCTGGGGGAGGTCCCTGAGGGTGCTTGCTTGGGGACCAGCTGGCTCATCAGGTTCCCAGTGGCTTTAATTGTGCTTCATCTTGGATTTCCATCCTTCCTCCCCCTCTTTCTCACAAAGCAAGTCCCGCAGGACACATAAGGGGTCACGAGGGGAGGCAGCTGCCTTGGCAAGTCCTCAGGGAGCCCTGGGGAGCAGACAGACCAGGGAATCTGGGCTTTAGCCTTTGTCTTTGTACAGCAGCTGTGTCTGGCCAAGGGCTGGCTGAGCCCACCATTTCAAAATCCCTCTGGAAAAGTAAAGGTGCTGCACGGCATAGCCCTTGCCCAGAGCTCGGCTCTCTGCTCTGGCTGCTGGCTCCGTGTCCAGGCTGGCAGAGCCAGGGGCCCTGGGAGCTGCTAGAGGGGCCATGCACACTCCCAGCAAGCAGAAGAGGCCCAAAGGATGTTTATCCCTCCCTCCCCAGTCTGCAGGGGAGGTGGGCTGAGGTGTGCTCCTGTGTGGTTGCACCATCCCTGCTGTCACACTTGTCCTTGACTCGGACCCCTCGGAACCTCCCCTGGGAGGGGGCTGGGAATGCTGGGTTCATCACTGGCCAACACATTTTGGATAATTGGGCTGCATGAAGGCCATGGCCAAAGGGGAGGTGAAAGGGGACAGATTTGTCCTTACCAACTTCACTGAGCACATGGGAGGGTTGGGAGCTGCTGGCAAGGCAGCTGTGCTTGAAGCACGCCAAGAGGTGCTGGGCTCCAGTTTTGGAGGGAGGAACACCTGCACCATGGGGCTCAGCTCAACTTTAAAATCTTAAAATCTAAATAAAGCATATTTTCCTTTGGTTTCTGTTGGAGGTGGGTTCAGACTGAAGCTCTGGGTGCACACTCCATCTCAAATTAGATATGGAATGCAAGTCTGGAGTTCCAAAGCTTCAGCATTACCTGGGACTGCAGCAGCATCCCAGACTCAGGCATCAACAATGCTGGCAGTGCCTGGAGCTGGAGCTGGTGAGCTGCTTGCATCCTGGGTCTCTTTACTTGATTTATTCTTAATGAGAACTGGAGTTGCCTGTGTATGTAAATCACTCTGTTTATCATAGTTTTACTACAGCACCATCTGTTTTCATGGGATTTTGTGGCCATAAAGATAGTTGCTGTCATGAGAGAGAGAGTGTGTGTGTCTGTGCAGGGGTCAGGGATCCTCAGCTCTCTGCAGGCAGAAACCCCATTGTAGACAATATAATGATCTAAGAATCTCTGAATTTGGAGGCAATGCACATCCACAGGTGAGCAGAGCAGGTGACAGACCTGATTTTTTTCAAGACAGTGACTGGAGTATTTGTTAAAAGGAATATCTGTTTCCAGACATCATTTGCTCATAATGAATCCACCTTCTGCAGCATCTGTAGCCTGGTGATGGGGATTTTTTCTGCCCTGGAAGCCTTCTATTTTAATGCCTTTTAAAGTTACTAGCATAAAAGAAGGGATGGCTACTCATTCCCTCAGTTCAGAACAGCCTTTTCTTTTTGCTGCAGCCCAGGCAAGCAGGTTTCTCTTCCTGAAATGGGCATTTGAAACAGGGTTGGAGCAGCAGCAGGCAACTGGCAAAAACATTGGGTGCACCCAGCTGAGCAAAGCATGGCAATATCAGCCGTGGTGGGATGAGTGAGCTCTGGGCTCTGGAGACAAAGCACAAAAACCTGCTGTTGGAGACAAGCTTGAGAGGAGTGAAGAAGTAAATCTGTAAGAAGAGGTTTTGTATATCCAACAGAAATAACATTTTAGACCTTCAATAACACATACCTTTAAACTGAGCAGTGTTCAAGCTGCTAATACATCTCATTGTCATGTTTCTTCTAGGTTTGCTTTGTGCTGAAGGGTTGCTGTCAGAGGGCCTAAGCCAGAACCTTCAGGGTTAAAAATAAAAGGGTCTTTTAATTTTTTTTTTGTCATTTCAATAAAATAATATGTCCATTACTTGTTTAAACATTGCTTGTGTATTCCCTGGCTAGTCTTGGGAAGAGAAGCAAAGCAGAGTTCTCTGACACAGAAGCAGTGGAGAACGTCAATGACAAATGTGTGTCCTTGTCTCAGTCAAGCAGGACACGAAGCGTCCTGGAATGTGCTCAAATAAAAGTACTCCCAGGCCTCCCAGCTCAGATGGCAAGAGAAAAGGAGTTAAGGGGCTTTCATCTCCTCCACAGTTTTAGCAGGAGGTCTCAGTGTTTGATAATATTCTGCATATCTCAAAATACAACTGCCCTGTTGAAGAAGTCCAGGGTTATTTTTAGGTCTTTGGGATTGTTTTTTTGTACCCAAAAGGTTTCTCCAGGACTACAAAAAGAAGGCCAGCTGGAAAGCTTGGGTTTTAAGTTTGTTTTGGATGGCCAGTGCTTCCTGGAGAGCTGTGGAGGGTTTGCCCAAGCCCCTGGTCCCCCAGCAGGGCTGTGGCACCAGCAGCAGGGGTGTTGGCTGTGCAGGCACCCCACGTTGCGGGGATTTGGCCCCAGGTTTGGAGAGGCAGCCTTGGAGCACTGTGCTGCAAGTACCTGCCTGGCAGCCCCACCAGCTGGGCTATGATTTCAGACAGTGAGCTGCTGCTTTCCCCCTTCCCAAAAGGACCAGGATGGAAACATCCTGATCTCATCTTTTGGGGGGGGGGTTGCTGTTTTCTTTATGTTCCACACTAGTGCTGTGTTGGAGGTGTGCAGTCTCTCATGGGTGTGTATCCACCAGGGCCATGCACACAGCCTGCCATGCTCCATGTTAGGATGAGTGGACAGAAAGCTGTGTTTCCCCTCTGAACAAGTCACGGGGAATATTAATAGCCTTTTGAAGAGATTCCAAAGAATTTTGTAATGATGTTCCAAGCCTTTGAATGAGGTCTGGACCTCTGAAAAGTCAGGTGCTACCTCTGGCAGCGCTTGTGATCTCAGTGCAGAAATCACTGGGTGAAGATTTACAGCTGAGTTGTGAGAAGATAAAACCAGATTATGGTGATGGTCTCTTCACGGATGGGTCAGCATGGGAGCAAGACAGAGCCTAGCTTGGTAAAACCAGAGCATTGGGAAGGCTGTGCTGCCCTGCGAGGTAGAAACAAGGCTGTCCTTAAATCAGTACCCCCTCCTGGGGACCCTCCATCAGTTCTGGCATCCAGATGCGGATTTGCAGAGGACATTGTACACAGGAGCTGCAGGATTCCATGCAGTGTGGCCTTCCTTTGCAATCCTCCCTGGCTGAGCTCAGAGACATGCTTTGCCTGTCCTGCTTGACCAGGCCAGGTCATGCAAGGAGACGGGTGGGAGGGAGGAAGTCCATTGCAGTGGCCCCGCTTTTCCAGCCAATTAATAATGAACCACATTTGAGCAGGCTGCCAACCAAAGGTTAAAGCTTTGCTAGAGGAGGAAAACCCAGCAGGAGCAGGTGGCAGGAGAGCTGACTCCAGGTACTCTCAGCTATGCTGGCCCACAAGCAGATGGTACAGAAAAACAGAGGCTCTGAATTAATGAATTCTGGGTTTATTTAAAGTAGGAGACAAACAGCACTATGGAAAATTGACCTGAGGTGCATGCCCAGATTTGGGATTTTCCCCTGTGTGTGTCTGTGGGGCTGCTCTAGGTTGCCACGTCCAGTGTGACGCAGGTTCCAGCTCTATATTTATCACATGGGGAGATGAGACCTGTCCTGCTTGTGTGTTAGGCCTCCTGCTTCATGGTTACCACCTGCCAAAGACAAGTGGGGTGTTTGTTATAAAAGAGAACCATTTTTAGACCAGGAGGCCAACTACTGGGATAGCTCCCCATTATCTCTGGAGACACAGGCAGATGAACACAGAACCCTTCCCCAACATCCTCAGCAGGTGGTGGAAGGCAAAGAGGACTTTTCACCTTTAAACTTTTCCATGGAGCGTGCCCAGGTGATTTGCAGCAGTAAAAGCTATTCCAAGCATGGGGTGGTTGAGGATGGTGCCAGCATTTCTCCCCAGAGCCCATAGCTGGAATAGCTTGGCCATGTGAGGAGCTTTGCTGCTCCAGCCCCAGCTCCTGCAGCAGGCATACCACCCTGTGCTCCTCCTCACAGCGTCTGTTTTGTCTACAGGCTAAAATTTTCCATTTGGTGCATCCAAAAAATGCAGCCCAGCTGGGCTGGAGAATCCTCTGAACCTTGACACCCCAGGGCTGCAAACATCCCCCCCTTTGGCAGAGACCTGCAGTCAGGGCTCTGCACTCCCCACCACCCCAAGAGATCCCACAGCTGGTGAAGGGTTTTTTTGCTGCCTGTGCCCCCTAATGCTGGCTCCTCTGAGTGGCTGCATGCTGGGAAGAAAGGATTGTGCTTTGCCCATGTCCAGGCTCATGGCTGAGATCTGGGATGATGCCCCAGCCAACCATGGAGCTGCAGGTCTCTGCACTGGCAACCAGGGAAGGCAGCAAAGGATGCGGTTGCCATCCATCCCACATGTTAAGGTACAAACCATCTGACTGGGAGTGTGTGCCTCTCTTTAAAATGGTTGTTGGACAGGGAAGACATAATCTGAGGCTGGCTCCAGGCTGTTTTACCTGCTCAGGGCTCTATCCCATGGTGTGTTTCCAGCAAGCATGGGTTAGCACACAGGAAGGTTTCCCAACAGGCTCCCCCCCACCTCTCCCTCAGGTGGGAGGAATGGCTGGAGGTGGCAGTGATGACCCTGCTGAGTGGGAATGCTGCTGAGCACAGCAAGCAGTTTAATGAGCTACCTGTCCCTCACATAAGCTCAGGAGCAGGTCCCCAAAACTGGCAGGTGGGGGGAAGCACGGGGTGCAGAGTGTAGACCCCCGTCTGCCTCGGCTGTCACACAGCAGCCCTGGGGCTGCTGCATCAGGGCATTGTGCTTGTGCTGGCCCAGCAGCAGGGCTGGTGACCAGCCAAAGGAAAAGGCTGGGAAACCCGTGGCCCCACAGTGTTCTGAGAAGAGAGGAGGAAGAAAAATGAACATGTGCCAGGGAAGCAAAAACTCCAGTAGGGAGGCATGTTTGTATAAATAAAACTAATTGCCCAGCCTGGCAGTGACTCTGGTTTTGCTGTTTATATTTTTCTTTCCAGGTTCTGCCTAACCCAGATTGCAGGCGTAGCACAGCTTCTGCAAAAAGCCGCAGAGCAGACCAGCAGCTACAGAAGAAACTTCCCCAAATACCTCTCCCATGCCTCTGGAAGAGTTGCATGGCACAGCCTTGACACAGGCAGCAAAGACCTTGCAGCACAGCTGGGAAGCTGGCAAGCACAGCAGCAGCACCTGCTCCTCCCCAGAGGCTCATGTGGAAATTCCAGCCCTGATTCTGCACAGGATGTGAGGGATCCTGACTAACACACCTTGCATAACCGTGACTGGGAAATCGCCCCATCACGCGAGGGAAAGCACAGCAAAAACAGAGATGGAGGCTGAAAATAAGGAGCTGGGATCATTTTCCCAGCTAGCTGTAGGAGTGACTGGCAAATTTGTTCCGAAGGCCGGTGGTGTTTGATGCATGCCTTAATGATCTGGAAAAGAGGTGAGCAGTGAGGTGGCAAATCTGCAGATGGCCCCAAATTGTCACAGTTGCTTGGGATGAGACTGCAAAGAGCATTTTTATGGCAAGTCCCCTGCCCAGGACCTTGACCCCCGATTTGGGGTGGGACTGAAGGGGTCCCACCCATTCGAGGCTCACTGCTGGCACCCTCTGTATCCTGGCTACAGCACACGAGGCAGCAGGGCTTCAAATCCTCACACAGTCCATGTCTTTCAGATGGCTCCCAGAATAAAGCCTGTGAAACCAAATTTTGGAGTCACCTGCCAGCCAGAGAGCATGCACCCTGGGGGCAGTGCAAGCAGTGTGACAGGCAGCTGTGCTGGCAGACAGGGAACCGGGAACAAAGAGATGGGGAAGGTTTTCCTGAGGCATAGCCTCTCCAACTGAGGTCTGAATGAGGGGGGCTCCCATTCACTTATCTCCTTAATTCTGCTCCAATAAACCCGCCCCTCTCTCAACAAAACAATAAAAGGCTGCTGCTCTAAAGGGAAAGGGAAAGGGATGGGAAAGGAAGGGGAAAGGAAAGGACACAAATCCCGAGGGAAATGGCATCATAAGCCACTTCCTTCTTGGACCAGAAAACAATAGCTTTGTGCTGAGCCTCTACTGCATCCATGAACAGGCTTAAATGAGCTACACAGAACAAGACACCAACATCCCTACATTTCATAAAGATCTTGGTTAACCTGCCCTAAATTCAGGACTTGACTGATCTGAAAGCTGGGGAATTTACCAACTGAAATCCCAGTTTCAATGGGCTGAAATATGACCTCAGCAGGATATGAGCCCAATGGACCAGGGTGTTTTATACAGCAGTCTGGATAACTGTGGAAAACACTAAGACTGCATTGCACTTTCAACTTGCTTAAAGATGTTACAGTTGTGAGCTAAGAAGCTGTGCTGAATCAAACCTGAGAAAAGCAGACTGTAATGCCATGGTCGGTGTGTTAGACAGTGTTATCTTGCACATGGTGGGGAGCTGTCAAAACTCAGGAAGATGAATTGTGTCTAACTTCAAAAAACATGCCTCACCCTCACATTTTCACATATATAATAGTGTTGTGGCAGCAGCAGTGAAGTGATAAAGCCAAGTCTCAAGGTAGCTCAGCAGGAATGAATAAATCTTCATAATTGACAGGCTGTAATAATAATAAATACTTGAAGAGTTTATTTCTCCCTCTATCCAGTTAGAAAATGACTACATGGGAATCCTTGCCAGCAATTTGGGCTCTTCTAAATAATTACCAAGTCAATTCACAACCTCTGCCAGCTCCTGCATCTCAATAATTAAAAAGGTACCACTTGTAGCTAATGGTAAAGAGAACAGATGTTTCCCCTCAGAAGATTTTTCCTTCTTATTTCCCACTGTTGCCACTGCCTTAAGCCATCCTGTGTCTGAGTATCTCCCAGTTATGCTGGCACACCCATTCCAGCAGGTTGCAGAGGCAAAGTCCTGCACCCTGGAGCACGAGAGGGACATACCTGCAGAAGCAAAGCTGGCTCTGGTGCACTGAAGGTGATGGCTGTTGTTGGCTGCAGGGTGAAGCAGTGGCATGTTCTCAGGAAGCTGGCTTAATGCCCTTATGCATTTTCCCACTGGCACCTACCACTTGGATGCCAGGCAGGATGAAACACTCAGCCACATGCCCGGGCTGGCCAGGGCAGGAACCTTCAAGGCTTTCCCCACCTCGGTGTGGAGGCAGCTCATACACGAAATGGTGATTTGCTATCTGATAAAGGCTTGTGCCCTACTCTTAGCCCTGGTACTGGACTGGACTGTGACTCCATGTTCTCCAAGTGTGAATTTTGAAGGCATTAAATCATCTGTTCAATGGTGCTGTTTTGCTTTCCTCTGACATTACAGCTCTTCTGTAGCCCAGTTTGCTTTGCTTGCTACTACATTCACACCATATGTTATGAGCACTCAATAAATGCTTTAGTCATCTTGAGGTGAGGTATGAAATAGGAAAGCCTAATTTTTGTTCATTTAGGGCTCCAAAGATGCTTAATCTAGAACAGAAGCTCAAAAGGCAGCATTTTTGCTGCTTAAAATTTGTGGTTTATTCTGTGAGATCGTATTGTTGCTGTTTGCTAGCATTTGATGTAGTAAACATGACCTATATCTGGAATGCTGCAAGTCATTAAAGGATGCTGGCAACAAAACTGCAAGCATTTGCCACCTTTAGAAGGTTTCTTTCCACCCAAAGTTTAAAATTGGGTAGGTTACGGTTAAGATAACCAGTAGTATTCTGCATTTGCACAGAAGATAAACAGAGTTGCTGGGTTTGGTCTCTGCAAAGCTCAGTCCTCGTGCATCTGACAGACAGCAGTATGGCAATGCTGTGGACAGTTTCATATTTGCTTGAACTCTTGGTGCCTCTGATCTCTCTGTGCCTGCACAGCTCATAGGACAAAAGTGGGTAATCTGCTCTCCTGCTGGGTGTAAATATAAGCAGGGTCAAATTTAAGCTAAGTTAGTCTTGAGCTGGAGTAGTTAAGGCACATAAGGAGATGTTGTGGCTAACGTGAACTTCAACAACTTTTTACTCCACATCCCAGACATACAGAAAGGCAGACAGGAGAGGTGAAGGCACAAATGAAGCACAGCACCTAAAAGCCCATAAAACCAAACCCATAAAGCCTGTCATAAGCCTCTCTGTAGGCTCAATACAAATACTGCAGTCCATAGGTGAAAGTAGCAGACCTGCAAGGATTTCACGCAGACAAAGACCCCTTACAAAATAGGCAAACTATTGGCAGCTACAGCCAAAATGTTATGCTGTTCTGAGCACACAATGCTCAAGGTCCTCTTGGGGTGGGCAATGATCAAAGGGACAGCAATGGCAGCCAGTGACACACCTTGGGCCACAAGGTGACCAGACATGGAGTGAGATCTGGCAGAGATTACAGCAGAAAGACAGTAACTGGCAATGTGCACGGGGTGGAAGGGGACAATGGGCCCAAGGAGTCACAAGGGGGGCACAGCAGCCTCATCCCCCATGGTGACTGGCCACCAGCTCCACAGACAATCCACAGTGCCCACGTTAGGCTGCCTGTCTGTGTGGCATGAAGGGTACCAGGGCTGGGGAGCAACCCCACTGCCTGGCCCCAGCCTATGGCAGAGGAGCACCAAGTGGCCCCAGGCCCCTCACATGCAGCTTGTGAGACCCGACCACTTAGCTGATCCTGGCCTGATGAGGTCCTGTTTGACCTCCAGGTAAAGCTGTACAGACATTTGCATCCTTCCTAAGGCAATCAGGGCTGGGCGAGGCAGGAATATCCTCATTTCCCTTTCATTGTCCAAATATCCTTTGCCCTGGAGGGGTTGCACAACTTCTGCCTGATGGGACAGCTGGACAATATCCATCAGCCTGCCTTGGCTGTACTGCAAGAAGTATTTCTAAAAGCAGGCATGTGACATAGGTGCTCATATCATCTTGCAAGTCAAGAGGACTTGTAGTCCTTTGAAGACTTTCAGTCCACATGAGCAAAGAACTCTCAATATTTTGAAAGCCACTGGAGAGACACATAAATATTTGGTTAGGGTCCATCCTATTTTAGACAAATAAAACTACCTACAGGAGCCCTCTAAGATGCTCACATCATGCCAAGGATCATGGTGGGGCTGCCATCTCCTCTGAAGGTTGCTTGTTTGATCTGTTCGCTGTTCTCATCTCTCTTCCCTCCTACTCTTTGGCTCCTGCAGAGCAAAGTGGTGACATGATTTATAGATGTATTCTGAGGCATTTGAATACCTTGTTCCCGCAACCTGCTCTGACAACTGCTGTGCTGAGGGCTCCCAGAACAAAGGCTCGGGACGAATGAATCCTTGTCTTCACTCACAAGAAAAGTTTAAAAAAGAATCACCTCCTTCTTCTATTATTTCCCTGTCTTGTTATTTTAATTTTTTCCCCTGTGCAGACAGCAACATTAAGCCCACTAGAGAATGAATGAATATCAATGAGACAGGGCAAAGATAGAATATGCAGCAGTTCTCTCCCCAGCTTATAATGAAAATGCCTACAGGGAGGCGGTATTGCAGCAGATAACACACACACTCTCACACCCACTGTTTTTGGGAAACATCCACATTTACTGGAAAATGTTTCCTAAGTGGGCAAGTTTCCAATTGTCCGCTCAAGTTCATGGTGCACCCACTCTTCTGGCAATTTCATGTAGGAATTGCCTCCTTTCAATTACAAATGGAGGTGCAGCCAGAGCCCAGAGATGCAACAGGCTGGGAATACTAGAAAGTTAGATACAGACTTTGCTGTAAATTCCCACACCAGGGACTGTTTCTAATCATAAATTATCTTGTTCAGGAATTGAATTAATTGATTCCTTGTTGGCAGGGAAAAAAATATGTGTTTCTAACAAAAAACAGAGAGTTAGAGACAGTGTCTGCAAACACTGCACCAGCTAAATCCTCCCTGCAAAACTTCCAGAGTGCAGCCCTTTGCCCAGGGTGCCATTCAGCAGCATCCCCCCTGCTGCAGCTGTGGGGATGCCCTCACAGCTCTCTGGTCTTATTAAAACTCAGGAGGGAACAGAGGCTCTTAGTGAGAAAGGGATTCAAGTCCAAAGCTGGTTCACAAAACTGCTGTCTGCAGCAGGAGCTGGTGGCTCCCCAGATGGTTTCTGAGTACCCCTAGATCCTTCCTTTCCACAGGCCCCCAAAACAGGGGAACAACAGCTGGGTGTTACAGGACACGTTTCCCTCACAAGGCTGCCCAGGTAGTATCTAGTTCTGGTGACTTTCATGGCCTTGGGTAGAGGAGAAGCAGCAAAGGCCGGGCAAGGGGCAGACCAGAAACAGCGTTTTCCATGAAGCTGTGAGAAAACAACCCCAACCCTGCCCTCCCTCTGCCAAAACAGTCTCAAAACCTAGCCAGCTTTAAAAGGAAATTTTAGTTAAAAGCCAGTTGATAGCACAGTTTTTTGAAAAATTTGAGGGATAAGATTTTCTTCTTTCTGAACTGCGCAATCACTGGAGACCCAAGAAGCGCTTTGTTGTGTTTTATTTTATATGATAAAAAACTCAATGCTGCCCTCTGTCAGAAATGCAGCAGTACTGGTGTTCAGTTGCTTGCCCTTAATTAACAAGTACTGTGTGTTCTTTCCGTGGCACAGCTTTTGACCATAAATTCCCCTCATCCCATCTGAGCGAGAAGGTGATCCGATGGCCGCCTGCTGCTCGGTTTCGTGTGCTAAACATCTGACGGTGATAAATAATGCACCTCAGCGGCTCAGCTATTTACAGAGATGGCTCAGCTAAGGATGACTTCATGAAAAGAAGATCTATTACTGCCCAGGTAGAAAAAAGAAACAGTGCAGTTACTGCTTGTGTTTAGTGCAGTTTAAGTGGAAGAATACATGGGTGCTCTGTTAAATGCTGATTAATCTACGGTGTGAGGTGACTTCACAGTTCATGAAGGCCAAGTTGAAGACAAGCCCCCCAGGTATACTGGGAGAAAAACACCCCTGCAGTCTGTCACTGCCCCTCCCCAGCTGCTCAGTCCTGTGCTGTGTGGCTGTAAATCGTGTGTGTGGTCTGTGTCGCCTGCCCGGGGTGCAGGGCTTGTGCTGCCTGGACTTCTGCCCAGGGGTGGGTTTAACACAACAGAAGAGGTGATAGCTCGAAAGGGATAAATTACAGCTCTTAGCTATGTACCTTGTCAAATAAAAGCCTAAATCCAGAGCTGTTTGGTCCCAGCACACTGTGCTGTAGCAGAGCAGTCTAAAAAGATTGTGGTGACAGGGGACACTGCCTGGCTAAGCCCCCTCTCAGCATGGGCTGGTGAGATTTACACACTGCACACTTACAGACTGCTGCCTGTAGCTCCCAGTGAGTGGGATATACATGCTGGGCAGACCACAGCTTCCCGCCCGAACACTAAGACAGCTTTTCTCTGGCACCATGTCCAACAGGCCTATGAGTCTATCTCCAGAGTGCCTGACAGCTGTGCAGGGGACCAAATGGCCAAGGGGGTGATGAGAGCCTCCCTTGTCCTTGCACCCCATCCTGTATCACTTTTGCACTTCTGGAGTCACCACCATGCAGTCCTTGCACCTCCCTGAGAGGAGATGTTATGGTGGAGCCCATCTTGAGCTCAGCCAGCCTGCAGCCAAAGCAGGGCTGCTCTCACAGGCCACTTTGGACAGGACGGCCACACTCTCCAGTGTGGCTTGGCAAGGCCAGCAGCTGAGGGAAGGAAATCTGCACTTGTAAAACACCACGTTTGGTCAGTAGCCACAAGCACAAAGCACCGGGTTGCGTTGCTTTTCAGACAAGTGCTGCCTTGAGAAGGTGCAGAGGTCTGGGATGCATTTTCCTGACTGAAGACGGCGAAGATATCACTTGGTTTCACAATGAGTCACTGAAACTTGAGAAAGGCAATTCATCAGGGAAATCAGAAGGAGTAATTAAGAGAACATGGTAATTAAAAATGTATCCTAAGAGATCCTGTACGTGACATCTGCACCAGACGGAGAAGCATGCCTTTATCCACCCCAGGTTACACCAAGTCTGGGGAAAGCTGCAGCCACAAAGTCACCATGGTTACAGATGCACAAAACTGAGAGTGATGAGATGTCTTGCTCTGACACAGCCACAGTGTTCATCTTCAAGTTGCAACTATTTAAATGACCCTGGACTGTGCATTTTAAAAAGAAAGAACCACAGAAAGTCCCAATATATTCACGAATATGAAAGTAGACAGATTAGAGATTTTAATATATGCACACTGTTCAGGGTGTGCGGAGGAATATATAATATGTTATTGGACTGTAAATTGAGGCATTCATTATGCAGCCCTCATTCTGTGTCCAAAACTTCTGCTTAGATTTGTTTATATCACCTTCTGTCCTAGAGATGCCTGCATTTAACACAATGATGTATTATGTGTCTATTTGCATGCATACATACTAAGATGTAGTTGTAATACATCATAAGCCCTGCGTACTAATTATCACATGGTAATGTAGCAAATTAACCATGCATTAGTTTCCATCAAAAGCAGATTTCCTTTGCATGCAAGGTGCCAGATACAACTTCATGTGGCCTGATCAGAGTGGTGCATAATAACCACTTGAATACACTTTCCATGCTATTTTGCTGACACAAATCCAGTGATAAAAGCTTAAGAAGCCACCGAGGGTTTTAACTTCACAGTGCTTACTGCACATGATAGGGAAACTGGATTTCACTGTCTGCATGTATTCCCAAGGGCACACTGATACGCAGTGGTTTTGGGGTAGTGGTAATAGTAAAATCCAACCTCAATTTTCAGATTTCTTAAGGTGCCTTGTTATTTTTGCAAATGTTGTCTTCATCTGATGCTGACAGGCTGCCACAGCAAACTTAGCAGCAAGTTACCTTGACTCTCTAAGCAGTCTATGGGCAGGAAGAAACCGTTTAAAAACACAGACTGTTACATGTTTGTTTGATGTTAAAATGTGTGTTGTGCTCCTGAGTTGTAACTACGAAAATGTAGACATATAGATTCTACCTTATTCTTGTATATTACTTGATGAAATTGTGTGCCTGGTGATTAACTGTTATTTTTGTGTATTACTGTGTAAAGATGTTGATATATAATGAGAAGCCAGTGCTTAGACACATTCCGGAATTAGTTAAGCCTACAACAAAATACAGCATTTATTTAAAGAAAAAGAAAGGGGAAATTGTTGTAGGAACACAGATTGTGGTAATTGGGAGTGGGGCTGTGGCTGAGCCTCATCCCTAATGGGCTACAACTGTGTAAGACAGGTGCAATGCATATGTAACATTAGGGTATAAAAGGGTGTGGTGAGGAGAAGATGGCAGCCCTCTGCAGGGCCAGATGTTTGCAGCCTTTCTGGGTGCTGCTTGTGGCTCCACTGTCCCTCTGCCATAAGGGCTGGTCAACTGCGATACCCGGCTGGGCTGACGCCTCCTAAAATTCCGCACGGACGAGGATGTCTCCCAGACCCAACCTGCCACCACCTGCAACGCTATGCTCTGGTAGAGATAAGCGCCTCCTGCACACTGATACCAGGAACCTGGGTGCTGAGTTTTGTTTCACAGGGAAAAGGGCCTTCTTTCGGGTCCACGTCCCTCTTCCAAGCCCAAGGCCATAGTTCCCTTGGTCTGGATGAGACAGTTCATGGGCTTCTGTGGCAGCTGAAATGCCAATTTTAAATTTTTCGCTACTGAGGCTCCTTCACCCTAACATCCAAAATCTTCAAACCTACCTTGTCTCAAAATATGTTTCTTTCTGAGTAGTTACTTTCCTCTGTGCTATGTGTTTAACTGTCTGGAGCCTCAAGCTGCCTGTCTGCGCTCCTCACACACATTCTTGCTGCTTTTATCAGCCTTGCTGCCATTGCCAGCTCTTTGAGGCATCTCTTTCCCCTGGAATTGTTCAAATATCAGTAGGGGGCATTATTGTCTGAGGCTGCCTGGTCTCAGAGTGCTGCCTGTGGTTCCTTATTCCATTCCTTATTCTGCATGAAGACTGTCCTTGAGAAGATTGTGACTAGAGAACTAAGACCACTGTGGTGGGTAATCCTACAGGAGTTAATGATCCTAGAACCAAAGCCACAGTTGAAAGGCTTGGACTATAACTATCATAGTCACATATTAGATCTGCTATCTGTTTGAAGAAATAGAAAATAGAAATCTATTTATAGCATAAATTTGTCCATAAGTCCTATCAGCAGAATCAGAAGTTTACAGCTCAGAGGAGGTTACAACTCAGAGGGCTAACTTTTGCACGGACCTTCTTTACGAGGCAGAATATCACTATGTCTTGTAAAAGGAAACAGAAGAGGAATACAGTCTACAAGTTAGAGTCAAAGTTGGGTACCTGCCTTGAGGTTTCCATGCAGAAGAGTGGTATTTTGCAATTTTACTTTTATAAGAGTTTATTAAAAGACCCCAGATCCCTTTTACGTTTAAATTCTCAGAATGTGTCAGTGCTCCTCTGGTCGGATTTTCTTTTGATCTTTGATTTTGGTACTGTTGTTGAAAGGTAAAGTTGTCTTCAAATATGACCTACAGCAGTGCCCTGACATGAGCTTGTGCTCTGAATCCAATTAATTCAAATACAGAGGAACCAGCAGAGGGATCTATGTGCTGCTAACATCCTGAAAATAGGACTTACAGAATCTCTGTACATACTTTGGCCTTGAGACTGCTAAAGGGAGTGAATTTCAGCTCAAAATTGGACTTCATCTTCAAGCTACAATGTGATTTTCACGCCTAGGCTTTGCTTACTGAAGATTTCTATTACAGCCCTAGGACAAAAATCCTAATCCAATAGCTTTCATCTTTCCAGTGTCTCTGACCTATCTCACTCCCCAGCCACATTCTGGAGTATGCTCAGGATAGAAGGGTATGCTGCAAGGAAGGCTGAACAGATAGCCCCATGCTTCTTTAAACAGTTGTGTATTTAGTCACTAGCCATTATGAAAGAATTGGGCTAACTTTTATTGTGTAGCCTTCTCTGTGGAATAGCTCAGTCATTTGCTCAAAGAAAGAGCAAAAGCTCCTCCTTTCTTCCATCGCTGCTCCAGTACTCAGGTGAGACCCATCAGATCTGTGCTGCACACAGTGAAAAAATGCAAAGGATTATTCTGTCCTCTAAACTGAACCTAACTGGGGATGCAGCTGCATCTGAGTTAGCACAGGAAGTGCCATCAGGAGTAACCTCTCACACCATCTGACCCAGTGTTCTTCACAGGAGAGTGCCAACACCATCTGACTTGGAAAAAGAAGCAAGAAAACCTAATAGTTCTGCTGCAAAGGTTAGCTTTGGTCTGGGACCATGAGGACTGGCAGCTTCTAAATGCTTTGGATAGTGAATTGCTGGTGAATATAATTCTTGGCTGCTCCATCTCTCCATATGGCAGCAGCTTCTTTCAGACCTGTAATAAAGAAAGACAATGGTAAAGACTAAGAAGCTGCAAAGAATTCACACATTTAAATCAAGCTTAAGTGAAAGACACAATTTCCAAAGTATTGGTTTGCATATTTACTGTATTGTCTGCATCCCATACCAAGAATTACTCATTCCTGGCAGTATTTTTGCCTGTGAAGCACAGTACTTGCAATTTCACTTCCTAAAAAAGTCCAGCACTTTACCTTAAACAGCACAATGCCTTTTGCCCAATTCACCTGCAAGGAAATATTTTTGATTAAATGCTTGAGAAGTCAAAACAGACATCAGGTCTGACTTCAGTGTAAGCATCCCTTCATGTGACACATCATTTTTGTGCGTGGAAAGGAAGATAAAAGGCCTTTCACCACTGGGTGCTACTCTACAAGCTAATCACTACGCTAACTGTGCAGATGTTCTTTTGATATTACCTTTTTCATACTCCACACAGCGGGTTGTTTAGGTTTTCTGTGAAGAAAATGGAAAGAGACCCAGTGGGTGCCTGGAGTACTGCATGTTTGTTATTATCCACCTCACTCATCATAACATCATATGAGTCGATGCGCCTGTGATTTCTTTTTTTTTAACATCTAATGCAGTCACTAAGAGTTGCCACTGCAGTGGCACTGCCTGTGGAAAATTAAAGGATTGAGAAGTGAGGGCAGATTTAAAATCTACAATTTAAATCCAAGTGGCACAAGAGGAAGAGCTTAATTTTCTATATCATTTCAGGCATGAAGCAGAATGTGACCCCATGGAAATAATAATATAAATGAGATGGGATGTGTCATCTGTAAGTGAGGGAGCAGGGGGATGGCAGCCACAGCTCACAGGGGGCTGTAGCTGCAGGGAGATGGAGCAGCTTCAGATGGAGATGATTTTTCTGTGAGCACAAAGAGGGAAGGGAAGGGAAGGGAAGAATAGAGTACCTGTGTTGCTGTCGCCCTGGAGAGTTCTTTTCCATCCTATGTATGAGTTCTCCAACAAACAGACACATTGTGAATTCCTCTTACATCCTTGAGGCCCTGTCTTCCCAGAGAAGTGGAGCATTGTTCTTTGCCTTGTTTTCATCTATTTTGCTGTGCTAGTTAAAAATTGAGCTCACAGGAACACACTTCCTGGGGCAGACAGACTCCAACAGAGGAGCCATCTTTATTTCCCGGCCTGGCTCTCCCAGTTCACTTCTGTGATACCTAGGGCTGCTGTCAAGGAGGGCAAGGTTTTAGTGAAGTTGTGGGAAAGTTCACTGGGACCAAACATTCCCACTTGAAAACAATGCCACACAAGGATTGGTAGTTGGCATTGCCTTCTGGCTGGCCTGGAACAGGATCATCCTGAAAAGTGGGACAACCAGTTTCCATTCTATGTCACAGCCTAGCCCTCAGAGGAAGAGATAAAGGGAGCATTTTCTCTCACTGAGAAGAAAGATCTGAACCCTTTCAGGCAGGAGCCAGCTAGTCCAGACTCCTCTGCAGGTGGGAGAAGGGTGGGATGACTACCACTTCCCCAGGTAATGGGCAGTGGGGTTTATGGAGCAGAGGAATCATAGTAACTCACCCCACTCTGATGTGGAACCACAATGGTTGTGCATGCATGCAAAACCAAACAAATTGCTGAAAATGAAAGTAATTGTCCCAAAGGAAGACTGGGGGGCAAAGCAAGGATTTCTTAGCATTAGGCTTGATGTTTCCCATTGTTTTGCAGGATGGACACAGCTCTCAAGCCACAGTTTTGGGAGGAAACATAATGCCTCCTTGTTTCATATCCATGTGTCATTAAATGAAGGTGAGGAAAGTTATGCTATGCTACACTGGGGCAAAGCTCTCATCTTAGAAAAAGCAGATACTTTAAAGAGCAAGAGGCTGACTGTTCAACCATCAAGTGAAGCAGAGATAGTTATCTTCTATGTCCAGACCTCACACTTTTGCTATGGAGGTGTAACACATAAAACGGATTTCTTTCCTGTAAAATCAATTCCTAAAAATAGGATATGCACTGCCAAAACCTTATGTGAATGAAGGGCATCATAGCTCATTAGACGTGCAGAAGGGATCCAGGGAGTGAGGATGATCTGTGGCATAAGCAGTCTTAA
>VWZP01004258.1:509024-646383 GCA_013396995.1 Dicaeum eximium | reverse complement strand
AAAAAAAAAAAAAAAATTCTCTCCTGTGTGACAGCTCAGTACCAATGTCAATAATGTGTCAGGATTTCAGCAGGGTGACCTGGAAGAGATGGCTGAAGAGAGGGTCTCCAAAGGACTGCTCGTCTTGGTGAATTTCAGGTGTCAGTTTAAACCTCAGCATCCAAGCTAATCAGTGACAAGGCCAGGGATCCCAAAATATATTCTAGCTGCAAGCTACTGGATATTTTTCAGAGTTACAGATGGATACTTGGGAACCACAACACATGCTTTAAAAAAAATGGAAAGCAAATATTCTGCTAACCACAAGTTGGCAGAAAGAACTGCTAAAAATCTTGTCCCCAAAGAGCTCATGAATAAAGGAAAGAAGCTCTTTGAAAAGAGAGGCAGAGCGTGTGAAAGTCAAGATGAACCACATCTTTATTTGTTATGACCAGCCTGAAGAGTTAAACACTCTTTTATTTTGTTTCAAACACTTACATGTAGAAAAAAGGAAACTACTCCTCTGTGAAGACTTTGTTTTGTTATTTTATTAAAGAACAGATTCCTTTTCATGTTACCATTTGCTGCTGTTAGTTTTATTTCTCAAACAGAAGCAGGGAAGCCCTGTGGTACTGAAACCCTGCTGATACTGGGTACTTTTAGCAATAACATGTAGATGTATTTTATTTAATTTACAAAATCAGGTGCTTAAGGCTTTGCAAAGGCAGATCTGCAGCTTCAATGGATCCCCTTGTGACAACAGGCTGGAATCAGCCTTTATACATGCATAGTATACAGGAAGAGGCAGAAGGAATAGATGGGGCATATTAATTAAAAACAAAAAAGTGAATTGATCAATTATACCTCACGATATATGAGAAGGAAGGTAAGACCAGATGTATCAAGCCAAGTCAAAGATCAAAATTTATGTAGTCACAGTAGGGTGAACACACACAGACATTGCACATTTTCAGTCATGTCTCTTACCAACAGTAATTCTCATGGAAGCAGGACACAGCCCTCTGTTAGAGGAATTCCTGCCAGTAAGGGTGGGAAGATGAAAGAAATGTTGGTGATAGGAGGCCCTTTTTATGCAGACCAGCAGGTATGAGGGGGTAGGTCAGAGCACACAAAGCTGGGAAAGCAAGAGGCAAGAACATCATCAAATATGGGAATCATTCTCAATGGACAGGGATGCCAGGCACTGAAGTTGGAGGATTTGTAGTGACAAGACATGGCTAGCAGGTCTCATAAACACTCTATGTGGAAGAAGAGTGATTAAATGGATCGCATTCCCCCTGCATCTAGAGCCCTCTCATGCCCTGCCACAGTGGCAACAGCCAGCATTGCTCCTGCCACTTCCAAAAATGCCTCTGGGTGGGACACTGCTGTGTCATGTTTCTCATGGATTCTGGGCCCATGCTCTCCTGCTTTCTGCTGGACAGCTCTTCACTTCAGCAGTTCAAAATGTGACAGTGCTGTCACCTTAAACAGGCAGACTACAGAACACCACAGATAGCAGAGCACCATCAATTCAGTCGCGAGTGACACGAAGAATAAGAGTGATGAATCTTCCCTACACGGACAAGAAATGATTGATTTGAATAATCACCCGAGAATATTCACATGACACTCAGACAGTCGCTGTCATGATTACCAATGTCTCTCTTCCCCACAGCAAGTCTATAATTGGCAGGAGTGTCTTAGATAATTTACACAGCAACAAGATTTTCACACTTTCCCAGTTTTGGATAGTTGCTAATATTTCACGATGCAGTCATTTTGTCATACAAGGGAGCTTTTGGCACATCTGTTGATGTCGACTGTCATTGAATTTCTTCATTTCCCTGTCTTTTTTATTCATTGTCACTAGTACCCACCAATTCCTTTTTTGTATTGTGGAGATTTATATTTAGTTGAATTTAGATTAGCACAAGTCTTTTTCTATATTTAACAGAAACATCTACTTCAAGTCCATATATTAATGGATTTTCTGTTATAAAGAAAAATTCCTTATTGATTAATAGTTTGCCTGTACCATGTTGTTAAATAAGTGAATGGCTCAATATACCAGGTATTTGCTTATCTAACTGTCCTGCATTCCAAACTAAGCAGACCACTCCAAAAACCAAGCAGAAGCTGTCACCCCTCCAGGAGGAGCTAGGAAAGAGCTACTTTCCCCATTGCTTTGCTGTCATGCTAGTGTGGATTGCCACATGCTGCTCACTTCTGTGCTCAGTGGGATCCCACTGCTAGCAGCAGAAGCAGGGTTGGTGCCCTGTTTGTGGAACTGAGAAGTCTTCTTGTTCTCTTAGTATCACCCTGAAACTAGTGGATAGTTTTAACTGTCATCCTTAGAAGTCTTTTTTTTGATCTCTCTTTGTATAGAATAGTCATGTTTGCTCCCCTGTTTAACAGCACACATGCTCATTTCACCTCATTTTACCTGCAACAAGACAAACAAAGCCTTAACCTTCTTTGGCAACACCAGTAATTACCCAGCCCTTGGGCTTAAGGAGTGAAACACTGGGATCAGAGCTGTGCTTTCAGGGCACCCAGCGTCCTCACCACCTCGTAGGAACAAGTCATTGCAGTGGCAGCGTTGCTCAGCAGCAGATTTATTTCTTTTTTTACTCCTGCATGTGTTTGACATCAGTGTGTGAAAAATTGCTACTAGAGGGCAGATACCGATCATGATACAGCTATTACTGGCTGCCAGGTACTGCAGAGATTGGGGTCACTGCTTGCTTTTTCCAAAAGAGAGACAGTTTAATGAAATCTTGCTCTTTGGAGGCAAGAAAGCATTTATCCCCTCCAAACAAATTCATAATCCCGAGGTAAAATGACATGAATATGTATAGTTTCTTTAGTGATTTACATGAATTTGTAAGAGAGGTTTGAGGCATATAGCACTTTCAAAGTCCCTCATTCAGCTCTCTCTGCTGCCTGCATTTAGCATATGCTGAGCGGATGTGCAGAGAGTTCCATGGTGCCTTCAGTCCCAAATGGCTTCACTTATGTTTTTGGCTGAAACAGTTTTCCTTGGCAGGATGATTAGGCAGCAGCACACTCCATGGCTATTGCTTATTACCTCTTACAAGACTGGAATCAGTGGTGCTCATCCAGTTTTACATACTGGCTGGTTGGCCCACAGGCTTTGCTGAGCTGTGATTATACCACAGGCACACTGCTACATCCCTTGGGATTGTATGTCCCACTACCCTCACCAAATGCATTTCACAAAGCTGACATTTAAAAAAAATCTGAGTGGCTAAATCCCAGGAAGATCCTACCAACAGCTTGTGTAGATCCTTCTCTCCATCCTGCTGTGGAAAGGATAAGTGCACAAGTGCCCTCAATTTGTGCAGCACACAGAGGTGGTGAAAAGCAAGGGAGAGCAGAGGCATTAGGTAAATGGCCAAAAAAAGCTGAGGCAGTCTCACACAGAGACACACAACAAGGAAGCCAGGGGATCTAGTTGACTTCAGCTGAGCAAGGCTTGGAGTGCTGCAGTCCCATGTATTGATGTTCATGAGCACATCAGTGACTCTGTTGGGTGGAGTCAGCTTCCAGGACCCAACCCTCTGGTATTTTCTCATTCAAAGAGGCTGTACATACAGAGAGAGCTATAGCACAGGAATAGAAGGTGATGTGAGGAGAGGATGTATGGGTTGGAAACATTCCAATGTTTGCTTCAGGTTGGAGATACAGCTCTGTCCATTGAACTGTAAAGGGTGACTTAACTCTTCTAGCTCCCAGTTGTGAGCCCATCCTCTGCCTGTGTCTGTAAAAGCTGATTTATTCCCTGAATGGTCACATCAGAAGTTATTTGGGCAATATAACTGTGTGACACTATGTTGAAGCTCAAGTTCAAGCCAGGCAGTGTCTTCCTATAGATCCCATGTTGTATCTACCAGCCTTGTGCAGATGTCTTGGGCAACCTAAACTGTCCAAAATTGCACTAGGGACCTGTGCCTGGGCACCTGAAGGAGCTATCTCTGCCATTAGCATGTTCACACTGCTTCCAGTAGGTATCCCCTGTAAAACCTTGCATTAAGGAAAACACATCCCTACTCCGTACAGACGATGTGCTTAAACAGATGTGGGTCTACAAACTTCTTACTCCAGGAATAACAAATTAACTATTTTGCATGAAACGTTTATCAGATTATGCTCTTTTTCCCATTGCAGGTTATTCTGAAGCAGACATGACAATAAATCACCATAACCCTATGAATATTTTAGAGAAACACATTTCAGATTGTGGGTGTTCTTTTTTCTTGAATGATTATGTCTGTGTCTTTAGCCATTCATCGTCTCTGATACGTGGCTGGCCACTTGATTCAAATTATTGTAGTGTCTGGCTTTTGACTGGTTCATTAAATATTTCATAACAAGGAGGAAAAGTAGGACTGCAGATGACATTTACGTGAATATGCAAGCAGGTATTTGTGAAATCTTAGTCAGGATTTCTACTCACAAATGCTTGGGGAAGATTAATAGATATCTCTAAATATCATTGAAAGAGTGAGTTTTGTTCCAGTGAAAATTCCAATGAAACAATGAAAATTATGATGATAATGATTATTTGGCACTGTTGCTCTAGATAAAAGGATGTGGGTTCAGCATTCTGAAGTCTATCCAGGACTGGACTATAACTCAGAAACTTAATGAGAAACAGAGTAGATGGTATCTCTTGCAATGGATTTCATTAGTGTATAAGTTCTTGAACAAACTGAAAAACAAATCTCAGAAGCCTGACATTTGCCTTGTCAGTCCATGGGAGCTCAACACTAGAATTTATAGAGACTGTAACAAAATTAAATTTTAAGTAGCAACAAGCTTTCCTGGAAACCCTCAGTTCTTGTGTGTATCTCTTGTAACACAAGTTAATGCTTCAGATTATTAGCTACAAAATCTGTAAGGCAGAAAAAAGAGGCTGAGGAAAGGAGCACTAAGCTTTTAGATTTGATTTTCCCCAAATGATTATCAGCTTTTCAGAAGCAAACAACAGTTAAACTTTTATATTAAACTCCTGCATGCATGTTTAGCAGTTCTGTCACTCTGGGAGCATTTAGCTATGCATACAAACACCAGCTAATATGAAATGCTACTTAGCCTCTATCTGTCCTTCCCATTGAGTGAGAACTCTGTACGGGTTTGGAAATGGGAAGCTGGAAGGTGCTGTTACACAGATAGGCCCACCTGCTCAGGCGATCCAACCTCTTGTTGGTACTCAGTGATTTTTTCAAGCTGCAATGATCTCTAGGTTTGCTCTGGTGAAGCCTGACCATAGCAAACACCACCATGGGAATGTGACCTGCCACCACTGTCACAATTTCCTTGGTGGGAAGGATCCTTCCTCCACTAAGGATGCAGGTGCCTGCGATCTATCAGGTTTTCCTGGTGGATTTGGAGCCGTGTACTCATCGTAGGGATGGCTGCCCTCTGCTTTAGCACCTCTTTCTGAGTGGAAGAGGGCAAGGAGTTCGGGCAGCAAGGAAGAAGCCTGTCAGGCAGGGGGAGTAGAGGGTGAGAGAGGGACCCAGAGGGACAGGGGGAGGACAGTGTGGGGAGGTGATGGGAGGTACAGCAGGAGAGGAGGCTCAGGGGAGACTTCATTTCCCTCTACAACCATCTGAAGGGAGGTGGGGCAGATCTCTTCTGCCGTGCCTAGCATGAGAGGACTACAGGAAATGGCCTTAAGCTGAGACAGGGGAGAGTCATATAAGCTATTAGAAACAAACTTTTCCCTGTTAGAGTGGTCAGGCATTGGAACAGGTTGCCCAAAAATGTGTTGAAGTCACCGTCTCTGGGGGTGTTCAAGAGACACTTGGATCTGCTGCTGGGTGAAGTGGTTTAGGGGTTACAGCGGCAGTGCTGGGTGGATACTTGGACTGAATGATCTGAAAGGTCTCTCCCAGCCTTGACGATTCGATGATTCTGTGGAGGCTGGAGGAGATTTGGGAGTAAGACAAGGAGCTGCAGGTGGGCAACGCAGACGGCTGGGAAAAGCAGAGGGCTCCAGGAAACCGATCAGCCGAGGAGGTCAGAGCTGGGCGGCCCGGGAAGGAGCCATGAGGGGAACCCGCCGGGCTGCAGTGGGAGCAGGGGCGGGAGCTGGCACCGGGTGGCGAGTGTGCGCGGAACACCCCCGAGCAGGGCCGGGGGCAGGGAGTGCGCTGAATGCCGGCACACGAGCGGGGACACGACGTGCATTGAGCGCTTAAGCAGGACGCCCGCCCTCAGGGCCCCGCGAACTGCAGCCTCCACAATGCCCTTCGCCGGCACCGGGCATGCGCGGCCGCCGCCTGCGAGGCCCGCCCGGCGGCGGGCGGGGACACCGCGAGCGAGGAGGCGGCCGGGGCGGCGGGGCCGGGCCGGGCCGGGCCGAGGGGCGGTCGCTGCCGCGAGCGGCAGGTGAGGCGGCGCGGGGGCGGTTCGGAGGGGGTGGCGGCGGCTGCCTCCTCCTTCCCGAAGGGAGAGCGGGTGATGAGGAAGCGCGGGGAGCGGGGCCGTGTCCCTCGTGGTCGGCGGCGACCCCACGGCGGGGAGGCGGACAAGCCAGGGAAGCCTCCCGGAGCGGGGCTGGCGCCGCGGCCGTGGACACCTCTGTGCAGAGCCGGGCAGCGAGAGCGGTCCGGCCCGAGAGCCCGCGGTGAGGGGGAGCGGGGCAGGCAGCTGCTCAATTACAACTCTGGTAACCTCTCCAGAGGTCAAAGGCACCGCAGGTTTAAAGCCTACTGGGGCAGGTAAAGATGTAATTATGTTCACCTGACAGTTTTCCGTGATGGCTGAGTGCCTTGGGACACCCCCCCCATAGCCCCCCCCCCCGACACCTGTCTTCGGCTTTGAAAGCTTAGCAATGAATTTGCGAGTTTGGCCCCAATGGATACGGATGCCGGGTTTATCACACCCTGCACCTTTTTAATTACTGCGTGCTGACTAAGCATGGTGGAAAAGTTTCTCCTGCTTGTGTCAGCTCTGGATGCATTGTACATGCATGTTCCAAGGGTAGACTCACTCCTGTCTGCTGGATCCCCTCGCTTCCTTCCAGCCCCCTCAACCCAGTGTTTAAATGGGCTATTGAACACATAAATGAGCTATATGAACACATTCATGTTTGGAAAAATAAATAAATTGGAGAGGCACACTCTCCTCTGGTGATGAGAATAAGGACTGTATCTGAACAGCTCCTCAAGCCAAGGGAACATCTCAGTGTTTTCACACCAGTGCCGTGGTTGGGTAACTATTGACAAATGCTGACTTTTAAACGGGGGCTGCTGACTTTGGTAGTAAAACAGAAACGGCTCCTTTTAAGAGCAATCTCAAAATGCTTGAACTGATTGATTGGCTTGTTAGCTCAAGCCTTGACTTATCTGGGAACCAGAAGCGCTCTTATTCTCCACAAGGACGTTCTCGCTGAAACAAATCTGACTTATGCTAAACACATCAGCTCTGAGACAGGGTGTTTATTTTGCAATGTCATTTTCAAAACCGTGGTAGATACCAAATGCGTGAACTAGATACAGGAAAGCTGCCTTGCAGTCTGCTTCTCTGCCAGAGCGCGTTTTGAACGGTTTATGATTGCAAGGTGGCAGTTTTACTTGGAGTCTCACTTTTGTGTTTTAATTAGCTGTCATCAAAGCTGGAGTTCAGCTTCCAACACTTGTGAAGTGTGCCATGAACACGCACTCTAGATGCCTGGGTAATGTTTTGGTACTAATTACTTAGAGCCCACTCTCTGTTAAGCACTGTGCAAAATGGATTGACTATATGGAAATCTCTTTCCAGCTAAATTTCCAATCTCCTGAGTTGCATCTCATTGCGAACTTACTGAGGTTTGCTTCAGTCACCTGGAAATTGAATATTCTCATTCCCCTTTTTCTCACCCGCTTTATCTTAAAAATTGTTGCTTTAAAGTGTTCCATAAGAGCTGTGGTTTTAAA
Organism: Dicaeum eximium; assembly: GCA_013396995.1. Taxonomy (NCBI): domain Eukaryota; kingdom Metazoa; phylum Chordata; class Aves; order Passeriformes; family Dicaeidae; genus Dicaeum; species Dicaeum eximium. The sequence goes on along the minus strand of VWZP01004258.1, from coordinate 638,455 downwards.
TGGTTCTCTATAACATTAAGCCACATTCAGTTGCTGCTCCCCAGAGTATTTAATGTATCTGGCCTGTGCTCTAACATAGCAAGGTCTTTAGGAGGTGTTTTAAAACACAGAGACTTAGAGATCTTCCTTGAGTAAAACTATCAAATTATCAGAGTCATATCAGTCATATCAGATGACTCTTCTCAGCAGAAGAAACTGCTTTCTATTTAAAATGGCTTTTCCAGTCAGGGTGTATCTAGGCTCTGAAGGAGTGGATTTTTCTAGGAAGCAGTGGGAGGCAGGAAGAATCATGAAAAAGAAGGTGGCGCAAAGGAAAGCATTAAACCACAGAACCAGAACCAGATCAGAGATCCTCAGCTATGCAGATAAAATTTGTTCAAGAGGACAAAGAGTCTTCTCACACTGTGGGACAGTATTTTCTTAGGTTGTGTTCCAGGGTGGTTGCAGAATTCAGGTTGAAGTTTACACTGAGAGGTAGAGTATGTCTGTGGGACCATAAAGGTCAGGGAAGAGTGGGCTAGGAAGGGTCAATGGAGTTTTGGGGAAGATGAGTGATGCTCCCCTGTTTTAGTTGCTGGCTAACTTCCTGGGGAAGCCGGTGGCTGTCCCTAAGGGCCTTTGCACCATTGGCACAGAGTACTGACTGAGGGTTAGCATTTGTTGGTGGTTCTGCTGTGCTGGATGAAGGCATGACATGGGACCCTCTTCCTTCTCCTTTTAGGTCTTCCCCCTCTTTCCTTGACCTTCTGTGGTAGAACATGTTCCCTTCTTCTCCATCGGCACACCGCCTGCTCCGACACCACCTTGCCACCTTCCCCACACAGCTGTCCCTGTCTTGGAAGCCAACTGGTAGGTGTGAGGGGCTGGAAGAAAACAGATTCCTTTCTTTGCCTTCCAATATGCAGATTGTGCCTGGTGGCACGGGCTGGGGAGAGAGGGCCACTCACACCTCGTCGTGCCAGGCAGCGCTGGGCCCAAGCTGTGAGCGGGGCATTGAGCTCAGCACGGAGGAGGCTCGGCTGGGAGTGTTCAAAGGCAATTACTGGACGCAGTCTGTGTATGACAAGCTTCAGTTTCATTAGCTGCCTCCCAGGAGTATCGAGCTGTGCGGCTCACCTTTGCAGAGATCAGAGTCTCCTCTGTGATGTTATTAGGTGTTTTTAAAAATAGCTTCATCAATCCACTTTAAAAGAGCTGGTCTGCTCTGATAACAGTGCCTGCTGGTGCTTTTCTAGATAAGGAACTTGTCACTTTTCCTGCTGTCATGCATGCAGCTTCTGCCCTATTTAGAATACAGTATAAAAAAAGACTACAAAATAACCACCAGTCTTGAGTAAAGATTTATGTTTAGTTTAGGAACAACTGAACACTCCTTATTTAACTGCTTTGGACAGTATTGTCTTATGAGGAAGTTAGGATCAAGCTAAATACAGAGTTGAAGATAATAACTTCACAGACCGGTGTCTTGAGGAAATCTTCGTGATAATGTCTCTTATATAACAAAGTGACAACAGACCAAAGATTTTTTTTTTTCGTTTCTGTCCCAATTAGAAATTCATTAGCTTTAAAAAGAATCTGAAATACTATATTGTTCATGTATGTGTATCATCTATACAATGGTGGGAAGGAACCAGATGAAATAGTGTAAAACCACTTTCAGTCTCTTTTGGGTGTCTGAAAAGAAGTTCCCAGCAGTATCATGAGGAAACTGCAATTGCAGAACATACCTAGTAATTCTTTCTATAATGGTGTATGCAGGAGCAGTGTTCTAATTTACACATTTCTTTGATGTTTTGTGAGCAGATGGCATTTTTAAAAAGGTCTAATAATTCTGTGGGAATTTGGTAATGCCTAATTGCTGGGGGATCAGAAAAGAATAGTAGTGAAAGTGAGGCTCCTGACTTCTCTGCTCTCAAAAGGGAGACAGCCCTCTGCAGCCTCATTTTTAAGCTACTATCCTTTTAGAAATCCTTGCTTAAGAATATTCACCAGTACCCTCAGCATAAATTTGGAACTTGCTGATTGGTCTTCATTAATTGGACTGTTCTCCATGAACCAGACACTTGTTATTACAGGTAAATAGTACTGGGGTGATCATGGCTTATTGTGGGACACAGTGCATTGTGGATTTTCCTAAGAAAGCCCTTTACTCTTTCCCTCTTTCTCACTTGTTTCATGGTTCCTTTCCTTTTATTTTTCCTTTCTCCATTTCTCTCTCTTTCATCGCACCTTTGACTTGGTTAGCATACTTCAGGCACCTGCCTAAAGTGTTTTCAGGAAAGGGCCTAAGTACCAATTGGCACTGTGGCATCAAAGGATCACATTTTGAAATTACAACTTTTCCTTTGAACAAGAAGAAGAAAAGGTTCCTGGTTGCTATGGTGATGAGCACTATATAAATGCCTATAAATAAATAAAGTAAACAGCTGATTCATGGGCTTTGATTTGCACTATTTTTTGCATTTCTAATGAGATATAATTAAATATCAGAATGGGAGGAAGTGACTTTCTATCAGTTTTATTAAATACATGTTATACCTTCTCTTTTACAGTATTTTGGCTGACAACGATTGAATAGTAAGATGTGTCTTTTTCTCTCTGTAGGAAGTTGGTGGTTTGAAAAATCATAGTCCAGTATTTATAGAAAAAACTGTTAGATACTAAAAGGCAGTCCAGTAAAAAGGTGATGTCCATTTTCAGTTTAATCAGAACATATATTTTGAGCTAAATGCCTATTTTTCTTATCTCTAACAGACTATTATAGCTGTTATAACATTTAAGTTCCAGTCAAAAGTGTCTATAAATGTAATTATGTTCTTCTGCAGTATTTGGAGCCCCACTGGTGCACAACAACAAAACTTGAAAATGTCACTGACTTTTTCTTTTATGTCAAAATTACAAAGGCACAGTGAAAAATCATATATTCCTTGTTGAAGTTCAAGGAGGAGGGGGGAATTGGCTTTTTCATAAGCCTTTTGTTCTCAGGTCTGTGATGTAAAAGTAGCTTTCTCTCTGTGCTAAAGGTGATAATTGTAAAATGGATTGGATGGAGACAATAACAGTGCACTGGAGTAATCCCACACACAGGTGTTTCTCACTCAGGAAATGGGTGCACTTCGATTAACAGCAAAGGAGAGTCTATAATGGAAGGAGCTGTCCTTAGGGGAAGGAAAAAAGGTATGTGTGATATACAGAACTACTCCTTGGTTAAAGAATCAATCTGGTTTCTTGGTAGAAACTGATTTTGCCACACTGGCCTGAAGAGATTTCCTGAGCCCTGTGCTGTGGAGTGCAGTTTGTGCACTGACAGGGAGTACATCTGCTTTCTACCACAGTCACAGCTTTGTATTCAAAGCAACTGTCACATTTCCAAAGGACTTGGAACACTATTGTGTCCTATTAAACAATGATAAAATAATTATTAAAACCACATCCTTCACTCTTTCCCTTCCCTCTGTGCATTCAGATTCATGTCTGTTTGCTTTACCAATTGAAAATATATTTGACTAAATACCTTTTACTTCCAAGCGTGGCTAATTGGGAGGACAAGGACACGTGGTAGTTTTTTGGGGTTACACACAACTACTTCTCACAGAGCAAAACATGTATCTGCACGCAGCTGTAGAAGGCAGGGGCAGAACAGGAGCAAGGAATGGTGTCCCTGAGGGTCTCACTTGAGCAGTGACAGCCTGCTCCAGTTTGATTTACATTTCATGGGCCTGTCACTTTTGTCACAGCTGAGCTGCTGTTGTGGCCAGGCTGGTGGTGCTCACCTGAAGAACAGTGACAGCCATCAGTGAAATAGCCACAGAGCTACTTCTGAACCTGGTGTTTTCTGCCATGGGACTGTGCTCATCTCTCAGAGGGTGGCACAATGTCCTGACCCTGACCCTGTGCCCGCCACAGCGCTCTTTCATGTGGGCCTGAGGCTGGAGCAGGCTGTGCCTGCTGGAATGTGATCTGTACTTCACATGTATCAAAGGCAGTTTTACCTGGATTGAGGGTAGGTCTGGACAGTCAGTGTTTGACCTGCATGACTGACAGTGGACAAGGCAATCCAAGGTCTCTCCTGAGAGAGTCACTGCAGAGGCCAATGAGGTTTGCATGCAGCCTGAACCCACACAGAATCTGCTGTTGCCTGCCAGAGCAACAGGGAGATGGGAAGGGTGACAGACAGGGAGTCTTGAATGTGCTTCAAGTTTGCAGCTACCCCCAGGGCTGACCACATGTTTTTGGTGTTCTGGAGACCAGGCTGGTGCTGGAGCAAGACCAGGCTCCAGAGTCATTGGCAGAATTTTCTCAATTGAAAAGCAGCATTGTTAGTAGTACATACTGCCTTTAACAGTATTGGGCAGGCATCTTTATTTAGAAGTATTTTCTTTGGGGAGAGGATGAAATATACATATAGATATTAATGACAGGACAAACTGTTGAGGACAAGCTGGAGCTGGTGTGTAGCTCTTTTTCTGGCATGGTTAGGACAGAGGGTGAAACAGTGCATATACCAGATTTTTTTTTCCATTCCTCTGAAGCTCTGCCTATGTGTGGTTAGGATTTTTTTTCTGTCAGAATTTTTTTAATAGATAGATATGATCCAGGACCATCTGGTGGAATTTGCTGTTGTCACATCTAGGTTTTCTGGTGTATTGCCTGTCAAGTTATGTTGTATGTTCAGATGAATTTCTCATATGATCTGCTGACAGCTACTGACAGTCCTGAGATGGGAAGTTGGAAGCCTGCAGGGAAGAACAGAGGGGCAGAGCTAGCTTTAAAAATGTAGCTTTGATTGCTTTTGATTGGTGGGCTTTTATTTCTGGTATTTATGGGTGACTTTTTTAGTCAAGAAAGGTGAATGAGTGAATTTTAAACCAAGTGCACCTAAAGTACTGTAATTTTACTTGGAAGGTCTTGGAAGTCCGCCTGTAGTTTTGTTCTTGGTTTTTTTTTCTTTGACATTGGGCTCCCTAGTCTTTCTCTATCCTTAACTCTCCATCCGTAGACAATCTCACACCTATTTAAATTGCAGCCTTTTCTTCATCCTTTACTCCTCAGTCCTTATATAGTCCCTCTTCAGAAAGATCTCAAAATATTTTTGTATTTGTTAGGATACCATTAGGTATCCTAATAATCATAGTATCTCATTATGCTAATACTAAATCCTAATACTGTAATAATTCTGTAGTAAAATGAACTTAGATTTTTGACAAATTTTTATTGACCTTTGCAGACAGATCACATGTATAAAAGCAATAACCAACTCTGAAATAACTACAGTAATTCTTTTCTTTCTGGTATAATACTCAAATAATTAATTAAGGTAGATGGTTTTTGATGTAGAGCTCCACAGTGCAATTGCATTTCCTCACACACTGACAAAGATAATGCTCTACTTTGTAAACCAGAATCCAAACAAGCCATAAGCACTTAAGTTTTGTTCTTTTTTTTTTCTACCATAATTTGAAGCTCCAAGTAGCAATTATAGGCTGGTGACAAGATAAATTTCACAACTTGTTGTCATTCATCATTTTTCAGTTGGCTAGATCAGAAAAGAAGCGATTTGTGTTTGAACTTTAAAGGTTTTTAATTTATATAGTACTGGCAGACAGTATATAGTACAGGTATTTCTGAATGGGTTGGGAGGAAGCCGGTTTGTAGACAGAGGTGGGATTGCACTGAAAAGCAGTCCAGGTGTGGCTCTGAGCACAGACTCGCCCCCTTCTCTCTCAGAGTTGTCCTGGTTATACCAGGCCTCCTGCTCATCACATCCTGCCTAAGTGTTGATGAAGTTGGAAGTCACTCTTGAAAAGGAAAAAGCTTTCTTCCATGGGAATCTGCATCTTAAGGTGACAGTCCCCAAGCTCAGGGGACTCTTGCTGAGGAAGAAGCTGGAAAGCATTTACTTGCCTCTAGTTACTCCTGTGAGTCCTTGATGCTCCTTCCTGGTCTGGAGACTGCGAGTGCTCTTCTGTGGCAGTCAGGAGAGACATTGTATTAAGCTGACCAGGCCAGCAGAACCTGAATATACTGTTATGTACTCCAGTCTTGTTCCATACTTTTAAAGCATCAGATAAGGAGACTTGGAAATGATTCCGCTCCTGTGATAGGGGAGGGATTGGGTATGCAAGGGTCAGTGTAAAGATGCAGCAGTTCTCCATGGTGATGGTGGTGATCTGTTGGATGGAGCACTGTTCTTGTACTGCTCAAGCATCAGCACAGCTATTTTCAGAAGTGGACCACGAAGGAGACCCCACAGATGGAATATGGCCAAATCCTCTGCCTGTAACATGTCTGATAGCACTGCAGGGTGGCAAAGCTGGTCTTCAGTCCTTAAATGCATTAAATTACCTCTAGGCAAGCTTGCTGAGGAAAGGGTAATGAAGCGGGTCCAAAATGGGGCGTGTGCACTGAAGCACATGCAGTGGGCTTAATGCTCTAGGCAGCATTCCTGCAGGCACGTGGCTCTGGAGCAGCCAGGTCATGGAGCACACTGTGCTGTTTGTTAAATGTATTGCAGACCACAGGTGCAGCCAAAATCACTTAGCCAGGCATCAAAGAGAAAGGAGAGAGCGCAATCCCATCAGGAGAAACTTGTGAGAGGAGCTGGATGCAGTCTGGCATAATGCTGGCTGTAGAGGATGTATTCCAGTCAGCACCTATTCAGGACCTGCCTGAGCCCACTGTAGCAAAAATTTCAGATTCTGATAATTGAGATGAGGATCTCAACACATGGATTGTGTTGTTTCAGGTAGAGGCACCATCTGAACAGGTCTGCAGCATGACTGATGTTGTGCAGTCTTCATCTTTACTTCATGTGATGAAGAGGTGGGAGGGTGAAGATTACATGAAGCACTTAGATAGAGGCAGAACATAATTTTTCAGAGTTCCTTTGTCTGAAGGAGTACACAGCTCCTATAAAATTCAGAAACATGTTAAAAAATAGGGAGCTGTTGTCTTTAAAAATCAGTGAGCACCCAAGTCCATTGGTTTAAAATCTTGCAATATGTCTAAAATGAACCAAGAAAGTGATAAAACTAAGTGATAAAGTGATAAAACTACTGATAAAACTAAGCCCTTCATAAACTCAGAATAATGTGTATTTTCCACGTTTAGGCTGAAATACCTGGAGCTGCACACAGATTTATCCTTGTCATTTCTTCTGAAATTGCATTTAATAGAGATGTTCTTTTCAGATGTCATCTGTACACAGATTTTTTTGTTTGTTTCTTTTGCAGTAAATGTTGCTTGCCCCACTTTTTTTTTCTGCTTCTTCAAGCCTTTTCTTCCTTCTTCTGATTTAAACCTGATGTTATGCTATAGTTAAATTATCAGAGAGGGAGAGTGATATCAGTGTCCTCCACCTTGTTGTTAAAAAAATCTATATTTTTGTTTTCTGGAGTGTATTGAGAGCAAGATAAATGAGCAGGGTGTTGCCATCCTTTATCACAGTCAGAATGATAAATGACATGTCCTGGAAAGTTTAAAGATGTGTAAGAATGCAAATCCTTGGCCCACAAGGATATGTGTTTGAAAGTGCAGATCCAGCCAGGAGTTAAGCACATACTTAAATCTAAGCAGAAGCATTGCTTCCGTTTGGTGTATATACCTGGCACCATTCTGTGTAGTGTAAGCAAAGCTCATTCTGTGAAAGGAGGTTTGACTTGTTTTAGTGGTTTGAAGTGGGATGAAAAATGAGCCTTTTCCTGTCCCCTTGAAGAGCAGTGTGAGGCTAGTGCAGGTTTAGCTGTTCTGTGTTACTGTCGCACAACAGTGTGAACTGATGTAGATGGAAATCCTGATTGTTTGATACCTTACAGTGCATCCCTCCACTTCTCCTCACTTCTCACACTCTGCCCGTGTCTGCTAACCATGAGTTGTATCACCTGTAGTAGGTGATACAACACCACAGCACCTTAGCTTAGAAGGTGGAAGCACTAGAAGAGGCTGAGGATGTTACATGAGAGTGCATAACTTTTCCTCCCTAGCAAACAGGGAATATGTAGAAATTTCCAATAATTCACAATTCAGCCAGGAGTTCAACGACTTCCTGGGGGGCATCAGCATGGCCATCTGGGCAAGGAAGGACATTGTCCTGCTCTGCTCTGCACTGGGGTGGCCACACCTTGAGTGCTGGGGGCAGTTTTAGGTGCCACAATGTACAGAAGACATTTAACTATTAGACAGTGTCCAGAGGAGGGCAAGGATGGTGGAGGGGAAGCCTCGTGAGGAGTGGCTGAGGTCACTTGGTCTGTTCAGCCTGGAGAAGAAGATCTGAGCCGAGACATCATTGTGGTCTTCAACATCCTCATAAGGGGAAAAGGAGGAGCAAGTACAAATCTCTGTACTCGTGACCAGTGACAGGACCTGAGGAAATGGCATGAAGCTGAGTCAGAGAACGTTTAGTTTGAATATCAGGAAAAGGTTTTTCAGTGGCTGAACACTGGAAGAGGCTCCCCAGGGAAGTGGTCACAGCACCAAGCCTGACAAGAGTTCAAGAAGCATTTGGACAGTGCTCTGGGACATGTGGTGATTCTTGAGATATTCTACATGGGACCAGGAGTTGGACTTGATCCTGATAGGTCCCTTCCACCTTAGTATATTCTGTGATTCTATGATCTTTTCTCTGTCTGGTTCTTGTTCTGGTTGTCCTTTAGTGGAGATGCTCTTTTTGGCTCTGTTTTCTTTCCTCCCCTGTAGTTCGTTTTCATGCCATATTTCTTGCTTCTTTGTATTTGGTGTTGTGTGTGCTTTCTGAGGATGCAGTGCATTCTCTGCTCTGGTTGCTGTCCACATATTCCTGGTAGTGTGAAGTCATCTATGTCTTTCCTCGCGGATTTGAGCTAGTTTTCTAAATGGGAGGTGATATATATAATTTTTGTGTAGAGATGGAAATGTTTTTATTTGGGTTTTTTGGTACTGAATTAGATGTCATCCCTCTTGCATCCTTGAGACTCTAAAAGAGAGACAGAGGCTGAGATTTCCTGATGCACTGATTTTACAGCATCGGTTTCACTGAATTAAGACCAGCTGATTCAACAGCATTGCAGCTGCCACTGACTTTCTCACATTCTTCTCCCATGTTTTAAGTGGTTTTGTTTACTTCATACAGTGCAATGAGGTCTCAAGCTCATAACTGGAAATTTCTTGGTGTTTTATTGGTAAATACAGATCAAAAAGATAATCTCCCTGTCTGGTCTTTTTTTTTTCCCTAGAGCAGTCTTTGAAGGTTGCACCTTCTTCTGTTGTACATCCTTTGTCCAAGTGTGTCTTCTTTTTGTTCTCTATTCCCCTCCTACTTGTTTCTTCTCTTCCTTCCCTTTATTTTAGTGCTAGGTCTTCTTTATTCTTTTGGGTTGTTTTGTTTAGGTTTGAGAAGAGACACACCTGAGTTTAAGGATAGTTGGCTATTTGAAGTTAACTTGGAAGTTTTGCTTACAACTGCCATGGAAGCAAAGAGCTCAGTTACTTGCCCCTTCATCTCTTCAAGCTTTTTCCGGTGTCAACTGAAAAGTTTCACAAACTTTTCCCATCCTGCCTCCAGCTTTCATTGCTTTTTGACCATCTTGTGCTCCAAAGCTTGCTTTGTCATACTTGTGAGAGGCTGTGCTGCACAATTCTCACATCCAAACAGATTGATGTTTCCCTTTCTCCACTGTAAAATGTTTCAACTTTTCTTTTCAAAACACACATGCAAGTGTTCTCCTCTCCTCTGGCCTTTGACTCCGCCTTATAAAACTGCAACAGACATCTGAGTACTCAGTGGCAGCTGGTCTTCTCTGCTCAGTTGCATCCAGGAGCCCCTTCTTCAGCTGCTAGATGTTCTGAAGGCCACGTGTGCATAAAAAGGGGCCAAGGGGCATTTTGATATTGAATAAGGATTTCTTGGTTCTTGTGTGGAGGTGGCATAGATGGAGCTTGGGATTAAAGATGAGAGGAATAAGAGTTTATTTGATAACAGAAGGGGTTTCTTGTATTTATGAAAGAATTGGTTTTGTACCACGCAGCTTACTTCCCAAAGTTCAGCTGAGAAAATGTTAGTCTCAGTGAAAACAGATCATGTGTTTTCAGTTGCAAAGATTTCTTTGTATATGGTGTTAATTGCCTTTCCATCTTCTTACTGTTTTACCTTAACAATTTGATTATACATGTATTTTTGCTCTCGAGAGACAGTGGGTGGGATACAATCTCTGTTTTAAACTGTTATCATGTAATTAGCAGGGAAAGATGCCTCTAAAGTCTCATCTGCTGGCTTCTTTGCTGCTCAAGAAGCAAAGAGCAGCTGAATTACAGGATTTGAGTCCTTGACTGGAAGTTCTTGTTGTGTAAATTTGGTGTAGGCGACTTCTGTTTCAGAGAACCATCTCTTAAGCTTAGAGCTGTGTATTAGGACCATGCTTTAATGACACCAAGAAATTATGATGGGTTTCCTGGTTATGCTTTGTGAACGGCTTGTACACAGATCTTTCTTATTCATCTAGTTATGTTCTCTGATATTAAACCATACAGGTTTTTAAAGATTCCTCTTACGGCTAATACTGAAAAGTAATCATTGCTCTCCCTTCTCAGAGCTTCTAAACCAGACTGTTTGGGATGTTTTTGCTATGTTCTTCTCAAAGCCATGTTGTGAATTTTTAATGTTTTTTGGTGCTAAAATTTTGTCCATTGTGTTTTAGGGCTCAATTTTGCATACTCATTGCTGGATAACACTTACTCTCAACAGTTCAGTTCTCTTCACTGGTGTACTCATGTGAATGTTTTGTTCTAAGAGTGGTACTCAGCTGGGAGTTTAGACCTTGGTTTCTTTAAGCTCAGAGGCTCATGTGCAGTTTTAAGCTGTATATGACTTTTGAATCACAGGTGACCAATGAAATACTTAAGCACAGTCTATGTAATATATCTTGGAAATGCCTTGAAGGAATTTGAAATCAACTCCCTCTGTCCCTTCTTCTGTCCCAGGAAAAAAAACCCTTCTGAGTTTGTGTGTAGGGACTGCACTCCCCCTACAGAAGAAGAATGCACTGTGTATTGTCAATGATTCCCTAGATGTGATGGGGTTTTGCATATGCTTCTGGCAAGCAGAGAGTCAGATGTAGTTACAGAGTGACCACCATCCATCACACAGAACACTCACCGGTGCGCCTTTGATGCATTGGAAAGGATTGAGTTGTGAGTCGCTTTGTGTCTTACTTTGCTGTTGTTTTCCTCTCTCCCAGCTGGCCATATGTAATGTAAATGGAGTGGGATGGTGGTGGATTGTGAACTGAAATCCCTTTGCACTGAAAAATTAGTTTCCCTGAACACATGAGGTTTTCATCTGTAGCTATGTGGACAAAAAGCTCTCTCCAGAAAGGTGTGTGACAGCACTTTCATGACCTCTTTTTTTGCACTGACTCAACTGTATCATAAACTCACTTTTGTGAGTCAAACCAGACTCAGGCTGTGTTCCTGCTGTTGTCTTTTATTTCAATGTTAATTTCAATACATTCCTGCTTACCTTTCACAACGGATAGGAGGAGTGGCGGGAGGGAAGAGGAGGAGTGGTGAAAAATAAAAAGGCACACAAAGATTAATTTACTGTGTAATTTTCTCTTTTAGAAGGTGGGGGAGAAACACACCTGGGAAAATAGGTTATCAGACCTCTAAGCACCCAGATGAAATACTGTCCTTTCTAGCAGACACTGTGGTGTTGCACTGAGGCAGTCACTTACTCAGCACTAAAACTATACGACCAGATCCATTTTGAGGAGGCATGATATGCTTTTCTCTGTGTGTCTGCATTTTTACTGCCTTTAGCTAAGTTAGGGCCCTTGGTGCTTATCACTTTTTAATGATTTGTTCTTACCTCTGCTCCTTGCTTCTGGCTGTTTGTTCTTTACTACTTAGGTTGTTACTCATGTTCATGTAGAGACCTGAAAGTTAATAGAAAATGAAGACTGGAGTTGCTCTCACCTTCCCTTCTCCTGTAAGGTTGCCGGGGACAGTTCCGCACACATTTATATATGGCTTAGCAGCATCTTGGCTTCTGACTCTCTTGTGATTGTGCCAAAGTATAAAGCTAAAGCTGGGAAGCTGGCAGCTCATTGAAGTTCACTTCTTTGGATTTATAAAATCACTGATTAATCATTTTTTAATGTAGGTATAAACATGGAGGAAATATGTAGTCTCTGTCTTAATTGTAATCTTCAATATGAATTTTGCAATAGTCATACATATGTATTATATACAAATATATATATACTTAGCACAGAGGTCACAAGGCAAGCTATTACACACAAAGTTCTCTAGTCCTTGCTTAATTTATGTGCATGTATTGCCGCACTGGAACACAGGACCCTTGCATACATGCTTATTTTTAAGCCTTAAAAATATATTAAATGAGAGAAGAGGGTTTTTATTTCGGTATATTTTGGGGTTTTGTTTGGTTCATCACCTTGATGGTAAAGAAATGGTGGTTATTTTGTGTAACTAGAAGTCACTCAGCAAGATGGTTGTTTTCTAGTCAGTCCTCAGTCCCTGACTTCTGTGCTTTCTCAGTTTACATACTTGCTGCAGTAACACAGGTGCAGATTTGGGTCTTCACAGTTGCAAGAGAAGCTTTTTGTGCTGTAGCTTTAATCCCTTTGCCTGGAAAGAAGGGTTGGCTACCTCAGCAGATTGTTCCTGTCAGCCTCCAGGTTAGTTTATAAGTACATCATTCTGCCACAGAAGGGGTGAAGCAGGATGAGCCAAGGCAGGAAATTGTAAATGTCCTCTATCTCTGACCTCTCCAGACTTGGGATAGGATTCACTGCCTATGGCCAATACATATGTATATTTTAGTCTTGTCTTCAAGGTCACAAGACCTTCCTCTTTGAGGCTGCTGGGTGTGACAGCACTTATGTCCTTACTATGGCTCATCTTGGGAATGCTTCCCTAGTGAGGGGGTTCAGCCCTACTCCAGCCCTCCCTGTGCTAGGTGGCTTCTCTGGGGAATGGCTACATCAGTGCCAGCAGAAGACTAGAGATGGAAAAGCACATCCTGATGTGAGAAGCTGTCTGAAGAGCCCTTGATGTCTTGAAATACTCTGTAAAGTAGCTGAAAGACCCATCTATTCTTGGCTTTGCAAATATCAGCACATGGATCCAGAGCTGTACAAAATGAATGAGGGCAGATGTTTTTAATTGGAGCTGTCTTAAACAGCAGTTGCTTTATCGGGCTGATGTTGCTCTTCTCTCAGTGACGGTCAGGTTACACTTCACTTATTTGAAGAGATTCTCATTGCCAAAGACTTGACTCAGCATTTGAGGCAACAGAGGCAGCAGATATTGCTGGTAGGAAGGAAGGGAACAGAAATGAGCTGCTGCTGTGGCAGGGTTGGGTAAGGAGTCTCCCATCATCGAACGGCCACAGGTGAATGGCAACTGTGTCAGTAGTTTTGCAGGTGTTCCCCTTTCAACAGATACTTCCTGCTTTTTCTCTGAAACTTGCACCTTCTTGTCTGTATTGAATGTCATATTGTCTATTTATGGGGGTGTTAAAACCTCCACACAAGTGGGTCACAAGGAGGGCTTGTAGGGAAATGATACACTGATTTATTGGTGGGAAAAAGTGGGGCAAAAATAAACCACTTTGGTTTTTATTACTATTCAGATAAATACAACAGCATGTCTAATACAAAAATTTCCCATCGGGTCGGGCTTGGACTTCTTCTTTTGCTGCTGTGCCCTTGATAAATATGCCTAGATTCAATAGTCTTTCCACGAATTTGCAAGCTGCTGAGGGCATGAAGAAGCTCTTCTTATGGATTGAACTGTGAATGGTTGCATATGACACCTGGAGGAGTTGAAATGGGCTTTTACAATTAATTCAGTGTATTCATCACACTTTCCCTATTGTGTGCAGTGGTTCATGTTGAAGCTGAGAAAGATGATTCATTTGCTTTCTTCTCCCTCCTGTCAGTAGCAGCAGTAGCCCTCAGTGCAACAGTAAATGCCTGGCCTGCAGCCATGTGTTACTACTTCTCTTCTGGGCCTTCTGATGATACTGTGATCAGATGAGGCACCAGGTAAGAATTCTTGTTTTCCATGGGGAAAATCAGACTGGGATTTTTAAGTACTAATCAAAACCCAGTTGTTAGGATATTTTTTAATTGCCTAGCAGATATTTTTCAGTCCTGTGGCTTATGCTGTCAGGAAAACATCTTTTTTTTTCCTCCTGTTTAAGTTATTTTATGATTTGTAAGACCTAATGCTCTGTTCTGAAATTTCATGTGACTGTCAGCACCCCTAGGATATGCTCCCCACCCAGAACATGGATGTTTTGTGGTCCCTTAGCATCAGTCTAACAGGTTACACAACAGGGAGAGTATCCTGTGATACCTGTTAATATTCCACCGCTGTCCTAGGAATTGGGTTGTCCTAGGAATTGTCCTAGGGTTGGGTTGTATGCTGGCTGCATCCTTTAAAATGTGAGGATGTGTTGTACAGGTGTGGCTGAAGGGGGCGTTGGAGGCAAACCAGTCAGTTTGCAATTATAGGACTCAACATGGCAGTAAACCTTTTTATTTCCCCTGATTTGATTTAGATTCTCCTTTAGCTTGGCTCTGAACTATTTTCCTGTCATGCTGCTGTTTTAGCTACTTCCAGGCATTTGTCAGAGACTGGCTAATTGAAGCACATGCTCCAGCTTGGATCGAAACTGCTGTTTTGATCAAGACTGCAGATGCTGTTACTGCTTCCTTCTGTAGTTCTTTCCATGAAGTACTAGGACTTTGGTTTGTAGGTTTGGATTCTCAAGGTTTTAGGAAAGCACAAAGTCTCTGAACATAGAAAAAGTGGAAGGTTAGAGCAAAGGCAGCTTCAAGCAGCAGTCCTTTCATAGCATATTCTGAGCTGGAGGGCACCCATAAAGACCATCCAAGTCCTGGACCTTGATCCTTGAAGCTCTCCTGTAATCCTGTTTGTGAACCAAGATGTTCTCATTAGTTCTGGAACAGCTGCAGCCCACTTGCAAACCAGGTGCATAATCCAGTGAAGGCAGTTAAATTCTTGGACATCTTAAGCCCTATCCTTTGGGTACTTCTACACAAGTTATCTGTTCACCCCTATAGATCTGTCTAAGTGCCTGTCAGTTCCTGAAAAGCAAGTTTTATATTTCTATTATTTGTCTTCTTTTCCATACCTTGGCACCCCTATGATGTTCACATTCAGGGCTGTTTTTCTTTTCAATAGTTGTATTTTGATGTGATACTAATATCTTAATTTCCTAAGACATCTGTGAGACTTGCTGGTTATGACTACCCTGTTTGTCTCAAGAGACAGGAAAAGAGGGTAAATTGAGGGTAAATTGTGGGTCCAGGGGGATTTCCCAGGCATGCAGGAGGGCCCTGGACCTTCTGCACAGCAAGTGCAGTGGGAATAGAAGATGGGACGAAGGTGTGTGCGGAGCAGAGCGTGTCAGGTTTGTAGCTACTCCTCCAGCAGCTCTTTGAGAGCAACAGTGACAGAGCTGGTAACTAATTCCTCTCTGTCTTTTACCATGTTTACTCTGTCACCTGTGGTCTTGGAGGCCCCAGCTTCTCTCTTGAGCCCTGATGCCCATGAATACAACCTTGGAGTACACAAGAAGTTTTGACTGTTGGTAGATTTTTGACAGGAAGCTGCTCCCATATTAATGAATGCTGGTGTGGTGCATCTCACCCAGATCTCATTGACAGGTTCAGTCTTTTTGACTGTGAAATGGGAGATGTGTTTCTTCAGATGAGATTGTGGCTTAATATTGAAGTGTCATCTGAGAGAGGGCAGATGATCTTCCTGCTGCCTGGGCAAAACCGGTTAACAAATAGGAACCGGGGGAAACACCAGGGTGAGGCCATACCCAGGGATTTCACAGGCAGTGTTTTACCCTTGGTTTCTCATGTCAGTCTTGCTGAACATCATTGATTTACCAAACTGCTCTTATGAACATGAATTATCTCAGATTCCCTTACAGACATATTGGCACTAATTACATTTGCAGGTGCGCAGTTGGCAAAGCTGTAGGAGAGGGAATTGATTTGTCTCTGTCACCCTGCTGACCTGTCATTACTGATGGCCAAATAGGAACTTAAAAGAACACAAGTGACATCTAACTTGAATCAGAACAGCTACCAAAGCCATCTCCTCCCTTGGAAACTGGCAGGTGACTCTCCCACACCTTTCTTCCCCAAATATACTGCATACAGCTGCAGGAGCAAGCCAGTGTGTCCCTGCAATGCTGCTAGGGTGGTTCCTAATAGGGATGGAGGGGTTTATTGGAGTGAGTAGTTTGGCATAAGGCAAATTCAGATAGCAGGCAAGTATATGTTTTATATGTATAAAACATTCACCTATCTACAGAGGAGAATAAATATCTATGAATTTGTCCAGTTGAAGTCAAAACATGTAATCTAAGTGTGTGTGTGTGTGTGTGCATGTAAAATATGTTTGATCATACTTAAACTCTTTTAAACCTAATATTTATCTAAAACTTGCATCCTGCCTCTCTTTAGCCTGGGAGCATGTCATTCTTGAAGCACTTGAGCAAAGTGGGGTTTGGCCCCTGAGGTATTCTTCAGAAAAATACCTTTTACCCTGTCAAAGTATATTCTTGCTTAGGAATTTTCAATATTTGGCTGAAGTCCTGGTCCTTTTGGCATGAGTTTTAATTTTAGTTTCTACAGAATCAAAATGTCATCCTCTCTGTGTGAAGTCCCAATCTTGGTGTCCAGAAACCAAATGCTTCCTTTGTGTCCTTTTTGTATTTATCAGTACAAAGACTTTTTTTGTTAGTTCAGGCATAATTTTTTTTTGTGCTCTCAAACTGAAATGCTCTTTTGGTTCAAAAGCACTGCAAGAGGAACAATTTCTTATAGAGAGTCCTTCTGGGACTATAAATAATAAATGCTGTGACTCAGAGTGATGCAGGCACCCCTGCAACATATATGTGCACTGGAAAGATTCAGTAAATAATGATTTACCTGCTCTTTGTCAGCACTAAACCAAGAGGGATCTATTCAGACTTTCTTGCTACATTGATGAGTTTTGTTTGTGCTGTACTGCTTTTTAGGAGTTCTAAAATGTGGTGCTGTTTTTGGAGGCTGCAACTTTATCAGGGGTATTAAATATTCATCAAATTCTTAGTTCTGAGCTAAGATCTATTCAAACCTTACCAGTTTGTAGTAGGTGCTGACTGTGAAGAGCTTGGGACTGCCACACTTAGTGCCTTATGGTGCAATAGCAATGTACAGTTATCTCACAGTTGCTGGAATTATTTGATTATGGTTCCTCCCCCACTCCTTAATGATGTAGTTTTGTACTTTGTGGTGTGGCAGATTGACAAACAGGACCCTCTTCAGGATTGGGGTTAAACTCTCTTACTCTATGCATTGTGATAAATTGTACCTAATAAATCCATTAATATAACTCATTCCAGGGGTAGAGAAGAAGCTTCTTCATAAATAGAAGACCAGTCTGTATATGTTGTCCTTTCTTTTCCAGTAAAATAAAAGCTTGTCTAAGACAAAGAGAGCAACATGGTGTGGCTGGGTTATCCGGGCTCCCACTGATAAAGTCACTAAGATCTGTGGGGTCAGTGGAAAGGCTCCTGTTAGCATCAGTGGGAGGTAGGTCATGCTGTGGAGCTTTCTGAAGTGCAGAAAACACAAAGTCAAGATGTGTTTTCTCAAGTGAAGTCAGCTCCAAATCCAACTCCACTCCTAGAGTTTCAAAATTCAGAGGAAAAATATCAGACTTGTTCCGCACAAGGCAACATCTTTGTATTCAGAGGCACAACAGGACAATGAGATGGTCTTAAAAACAGAAGGGTGACTTTGGATTTCCTTAGTCCCAATAGGACAGGCTGAGGGCACTGGATGGGCTCGCTTCTCTTTGCTCTTTTTTATTATTTATTTCCCCCAGGCAGATGTGACTGACCAGTGTCTCTCTGAGATCCTCTCAGGACAGGCATAAGCTCATGTTGTAGTTGGATGTGTAACTTGAGCATGTGGGACGAGATGTTAGAGAACTTTTCTTCTTTTTCATCCTTCTTATTTTACCTGTTTGGTCTCAAAGGGAAAAGCCTCACAGACATATACAAGACATGTCCTGCAAGTATACAATCAGCATGTTTGCAGAGCCTCGTATGTTTGCTTGTGATCTGCCTGCAGGAGTGTTCTGCAGGGCTGGGATCTCGCTCCTGTGTTCAGTGGTGTGACTTCCTGCCGTGAGCCTTTCCAGGGGTTATGATCTGCATGTAGATCCCATTGTGGGAGAAGAACTGGAAGTGTTTCCAGTTGGTTCTATCTGGTTTGCCATCTTCATGAAGCTGCTCAGTCCCCACAGGTTCAAGCTCTGCGGTGAAGGTTTGTGTAATGCACTCACCTCTGTGAGCTTGTGTGCAGTAGGAGATTCTCTTATAAGCTCCTGGATAATTTCTGTGCCTTTGTTTTTAGGAATTACTTGTTTCCACCATAAAAAATTACTTCAGTATGAAAATACTGTTCCCTGAATCTCTGAAGGAGGGCAATCACAGCCTTGTTCAATTCTAAGCCGTTTGCTGACCATCACAGCTGGGAAATTGCTTCCCTGGTGCCAAGGGAATTACTAGAAAGCACGACAAAAGGCTTTCACCTCTTCAAGCAAGGGGCATTTTTTCCTTTCTCTCCTATTGTTTTCTTCTTTTGTGTGACGTGTTTGGAGTAGCAGCAGCGTTAATGATCCTCAAAAGCAGGATTTCTAAAATGCGTGTTTCCCCCCTCCCCAAAGCAATTCTCTGCCTGTCTCCCAAGACATGCTCAGCTCCGTGAAACAGCACGGTGGTGTTTGTTTCAGTGTGGCCGCCCGTCGGGGATTTGCAGGAATACTGCAGCAAATCATCCTGCATGCAAGGCTGACCTCTGGGAGGCTAACAAATTGAGGTGAGCCAGCTGGAGCGATAGGACACTGCCGGCAGACAGAGCATGCTCAGACCTGGGGGAGAAAGGTAGCTCAGGCTGCCGATGGTGCACGGGTTACGGTGCCGAGAGCTCTTAGATGGGATTTTTGCTTTTTCTTTGTGGTGGTGAGGAAAGAAGAGGACTGGAGAGTGCTCGTTCCCCTGCAAAGCATAGCTTTAAAGGTGTCTTCTTTTTTCTTTTTCCTGTGAAAGAGAGGCACCGGATAGCATTTCCTGTTATTTAGCAACACCAGGTATGCGTGCATGTGCTGAAACACTGATCTACCAGTGATAGTACTTCCAAGACTAAAAAGGTTGCAGATGCTCTGAATTACTGCATTTCTTTGCTGGGTGTCATTATAACTGTGCTGTGTTTGCTGTGCTGATCACATATGGCTCTGAATTCAGTTTTGTTGGCAGTCCTGGTTGCAGGATACTGAGGAGAGGGGGGAGGTTGGCATGTTTTCGGTGATATCTCCTCGCTCCCCCCTTCGATGCAAGTTCACACTGAATCCCTCCTCTCTGTGTGTGCACATGTGGTAAGGGAATAAGTAGTTCATTTGTAATCCCACGTCTTTGTAGTCCCTCTTTGTTTGACTAGTGGTTTGCTTTATCATTTTTAAACAAAAGTCTCACGGGGAAAACATCTCTGATATGGACTAAATTCTTTAGGTTTGCAGAAATGTATTTCTTGCCGGACACATTCTGCTATGGGATTACTTTTTTCTTTTTTTTACCTTCCCCTAAAAACCTGCTAATGTGGAGCTTGTGGTAACCAAGGAGCGATTCACTGTTCTTATTGGCTGCGCTGTGCTCCCAACAATTTTGGCTCCTGCTTAGGATTTGCAGCACAGAGGAGCGGTCCTGGGCACCATGCTGATGGAAAGCAGGCAGAGCTCAGGCTGTGCGTGCTGCTGAGCACCAGTCCCACTACCTGAATCATACAGGTACTCTGCCTGCTGGAGAACACAGAAAGAAAAGACAGATAAACTACAGAGAATAACAAATGGCAGCTAAAGCCCAGAAGCACATTTGGAGTGGCTGAAGATCATCTTCTTCTGCACTTTGGGATTTCGCATCATATTCTTTTTAATTCAGTTTTGCAGCCTTAGTAAATTTTCCCTTCAGCCACCCTCGCTCCATCTTTGCTTTAGGCAGACCACTGAAGTAAGATAAACCTGGTGCTCTCTTGACACTTTTTTTTCTGACAAAGGTATCCTATTTACAGACTAAAAGCAAGTGATGAGGCAAATCGAGAGGTTTTTTACTCGTATGACAGGGCTGTTAATGACAATGTAACCAGATTGGGTTTCAATGGGATACTCGGGTGAACAAAGTTCAGCTGGAATGAGCTCTGCCTGTTAAGCTTTCCCCTCTGTCTAGCCATGGTTATTTTGAGTAACTTTGGGGTTTCATCTTTGGGCTTGGGACTCTCAGAAGACGAACAAGACTTGAGGGCTGAGAGAAATACCTTTTTTTTTTTCCTTCACCTTTTTAGCTCATTTTCCTTACATCTCTCGTCTCAAGCTTGTTTATCAAAAAGGCATCTTTTTTAGGAGAATTTTCTTGATCTGGGATTTTCTTTGGGGAAAGGATTTTATACTCCATTATGGATGGAGAACTTGGAAATGCAGATCTTAAAAGCCCAAGAAGTATTCTTTTTAGATTTATACTTTTAGCTCAGCTTTGTGGCTTGCTTCTATGCATTTACTGCTTAGTGTTGGAATTTTTTATAACCTGTTATTTTGTAGATCAAGACAGGAGTATCAACAAATATTAAATCAATGGCTGCTAGTCATTGTGAAAGTCAGGTTGGATCTCTTCCTGTCCCAGCTCTCACAGGCTCTGAAATTAAATGGAAGAAAACTTAGCTTTTCTATCCATAAGTGCAGCTGGGAGGTGTCCTGTAGCCACCAGTCTTCTCCTGTTCATATGGAAGGTATTCTGCAGTAGAGACCATTGCACAGAGCCTCAGTCTCCTTGGCTGCAGTCTTGTAGAGAAAGGTTTACTGTTTTGCTTTCTATTCCTCACTTATGCTGAACCATAAAAACTGAAGATGGACCTAATTTTGATCACACCTATCTATAGATAAGGTTTTTATAAGACAGGGAGTTTTAAAAATATATATAATATTGTTATATATTGAAATATAATAAATTGTTCAATTTTTTTTTCTGAATAAAGCTCTATTTTTAAAATTCTTCTTGAGACTACATAGTCAAGATATTCTTATTTTTCATGTCCCCTCTTTGTATCAGGCTTCAATAATGATATTTTTATCTTTAACTGCTGGGCTTACTCCCTCTACAAGAATCTGCTCTTTTCCTGTTTAAAAAGTCAGCACTTCTACAGTTGGCTGCTTTTTACAAAGAAAATGTTCCAGTATATCAATCATTCAGTGTACCATCCTTTCTTTAATGTGCTATGTACTGTGGAAGATATATGTATCTCATTAAATAAATAGGGTGAATAAGATGATAACAGCTTTTTGGGCTGTGGGGATTGACTTGCTTGTAGTTCTGTGGGAATCTGTGACGGAGATGAGAATAAAAGCAAATTCTTGGCTGCCGAATCCCAACTCCCCCTCTTTCCAATTGGGAAAGTTGCCTTCTAGCAACTTCTGCTTTGAGGATGAATGAAGTAGGTATTTAAAACTGCATGTGTTATATACACTGAATCCTTAGCTAAGCCTCTTGCATCAGGGATGGGAGAAAGAACAGAAGACATTTTGCAGGGGGAGTGCAAAATGCCATGTGTTCATACTTTTCCTGTACTGGTCCTGGAAAGCCAGTCTGGCAAGAGATAGATCAAGGGGTAGGGAGTGCTGATGGGGAAAATGTCCTTGAGGAGGGAACATCTGCTCCTACCCCTCCCACTGTGTTACTGTAACAAGCCCATTTCCTGCCCATGCAGCTCTGCCCTAACTCCTTTACTGTCCTGTGGCAAGGGCAGCCCCTGTCCACTTCCAGTTGTGTTGCGTTTCTGGGAAGTGTGGAGCTGGTTCTGTTTGGACACGCTGCCACCACTGGCAGGCTGTGCACAGAAGCTGACCAGCTGGGCCAAAGCCAAGCTGGCCTCCATGAGGAGGCATTTCCCTCTGTGCACAGAGTAGTGATGCTCTCTGGAAATGTGTCTCCTTCATGCTTTTTGGTTTTCCAGTCTGTGAGGCTTTTTAGCCTGCTGTAGCTGTGGGAAGCTGAACATTGGCTGGAATGGAATGCCATGCCCTGGAAAATGTTCTGGCAGTTGGTAAAAAAAGTTTATAAAGGCCTAAACAGACAAAACCAGCACTTCTCATTTTGTAAATACCTGCAGGAATAGGTGGCCCCTCTTTAGGCATGCTGGTCACCCTGTTCACCCTTGTTCTCCCTAATCAAGCTCTTGTTTTTTTTTCCCTTTGGGGGTCTTAGTAGTGTATGTTTGTCTTCATTGTAGTTGGGATTTTTTTTAATGTGAATTTTACAGCTTTTCTCCCTATTTCTTATATAGATTGCAGTTTTTAAAATGGAGAGGAGATTTGGAACACTGTCCATCATATTAATAGCTTTAGTGATTCATTCAGCTGTAGCTTCACAATTACGAAAAGAACAACAGAATTCATCTCCTAAATGAATCCAAACAGTTCTTTATGCCAACTGCCTATTAGTGGAAATTCCTCTCTCATCCCACCCACTCTGATCTCCTAGGCATGTTAACAGGAGATTGGAACACATTGAGTGTCTCCATCTATGCTTCCTGTGTCCTTACCACTTCCTGAGGATGTTTAATACATCAGATAGTCTGTAGCTAACAGGCAGAAGGTGCTGCTGTGTCCAAGCTTGCATGAGAGTGTTATGGACCTGCAGGGCTCTGCCAGAAGTGCCTGCTGAACAAACCAAATGAATATTCCGGAAGACTTTACCTGCTCACCAGCAGCCAGTGCTAGTTAGAGGAGAAGTAGCTGGGCTGTGAGAATGAAACTGTGATGCTTTTGCTAAATGAATGGGGGTGGAGGAAGAAAATGGGGTAAGCTCTTCATGCCTGTGAACTCTTGGAAAAAGAGTAAAGATGAGCTGACCAAAAATAGAGTGCCTCCCACAGGCTCTTAGCTGCTGGAGCAGCATCCATGGTGGCTGAGCTGCAAGCCTCAGGATATGCTCTTAATTCCACTGCACAGTCTTGAGCTGCCCACACATGGGTGTTTTTTGTTGAACTTCCCTTGTCTGGCTCTAAGACTGCTGCCCCCTGCCCTGTCAGCATCACTGCCAGGAAAATCTGCCTTTTCTACCTCCCTCTCTCACTCCTGCTGCTCCCCTGCAGCCCACTCCTCTTGGGAGTCCTCAAGGGCACATCCCATCCCCTCCCGTGGGACGTCACTGCCCTCAGCCAGCTTGGCAGCGAGAAGCTCTGTGCAGCTTTTACGTGCACGTCTCTTCTGGCTTGGCTCTGGTCTATCAGTTGCCGTGTCTCCTGGTGCTGAAGGATGGTGCTTCAGCATTTCAAAGCAGAGAGTGAAAAAATGTCAGTCCAATCGATTTCTTTGGTAACTGGGGCGTATTACTCACGTGGAGCAGAGACCTGGTTATCCCAGTGTCACTGGGAAGCAGGAGGGTGGATGAACGTGATAGGGATGGGGAAGAGGGAGTCTGTGGGCAGCTTGGGGGGTGACTGGCCTAGAGGCTGCCCTCTGTGTAGAAAGAAACAGCACAGAGCACTCTGCTCTTAAGAAGCCTGGCCTGCCACTTCTGCAAATGCCTTTCAGTTCTTAGGGTGTTCTCTGATGACACCATGGGAGTGGCACCTCTAGACCCATTTTGTGAGGGAGATTTAGTAATGAAAGTTTCTTTTATTGTGAAGTAGCTCTCTTCAGGTGGAAAACTAAACGCTTTCATGTGTTTCAGTGTTACCCTCTGCCTCCTGGGAAAGTTTCTTATCCCAGGTCTACTGCTGCTGACAGCACTTTGACTGCTCTCAGCTTGGGGGAGTGAGGAACCAGGGGATGTGGAGGGTGATTGCTTGCCTTTACTCCCTCAGTGCAGCCTCTCTTGGGTATGTAAAAGCAAACAGTGGGATTGTTTGTTACTATTTATGCTCAATCGTTCCCTGAGGGACCAAAAATTATAGTTCCTGAAGGTCTGTTTTCACTGAAAGTGTCAGATTGAAAAAAAGGTGGATGATAAAATGTGGGAAAACAGGCAAAGAATTAAGACAGTTCTCTGAGTACCTGTGAAATTCTCCTTTCATTTCTGCCTGCAACACCCCTTCCTGTCCACATTGCTCACTTCTATCAAAAGCAGCTTTCTCCCAGGCAGCATGAACCAGGATTTAGGAACTGGCAATGAGGAACAGAAATGAAGATGGATTACTTTAGCATTGCTAACATTTAACATAGATTCCTGACACCTGCTTGGCTAAAGCACATACCCTCACTTCAGCTAAGTGCAGGGAAGTGAAAAAGCTGCAATGAGGGAAGAGGTGGAAGAGGGCCTTGCAGGTGATTTCTACTAAAAAGCCAAGTTGTTCATTCCTAGCCATTTAGCAGGTATGGCTGTGGCAGAGTCTGAAATGAGAATTGCTAACCTCTGAGCATTGCCTGCATCCATCAGGCTGCATCTATGAAGTGCCTCTTATGCCTTTCCCTTGGGGCTGGAGAGGGGAGAACAAATCAGTCAGGGGTGAAACATTTGAACAGGCTGTTTTCAAGGAGACCTGTTTGGCTCAAGGGGTTTGTAATGGTCAGCAGAGCTCTCCACCACCCAAGTGCCCATGGTATCAGTGGTGTTTTTATGGACTGTGGGCTTCTTATGCCTTTGAAACACCCACACATACACACTCACTTTGCCATAATGGAATAATAGAGAAGCCACGTGGTTTTCCCTCCTCTGCCAAGTTGTTGCAACTTGCATTGACTCCATTGAACTTGTATGTGCTTTGTTCTTCTGACCCACAGAAGTTCACTTTCACAATGCCTGCGGACTGGCCTTCTTTTGTGTGCTTGCAACAGAGTACTTGACTGTTAAAAGTCTCCTCCATGAACTGATTATCAGGCTTTCCACATGGCTGCTGGGGTCAATCCTTTCCTTGCTGATGCTGTTGAAGTCACTTAAATCTGTGCTCACAAGATGAGAAGTTTGTAGTGGAGAGGTTTTGTACAGAATTGGATGATATCATTAGACATTTTTTGAAGACAGTGAAGAAGTAAAATAAAAGTCGGTACCAATAAAATAATTCAGGGTCTGTCCCCATCAAAATTTTCTTTTCCTGAAAACTGATTTGATTGCATTAGCAGAACCTAGAGTGATGTACTGCTGTCCCCAGTGGGGTTCTGTTCCAGGCTGTCCATTGAATAGCCATAGTTGAGAATTGCACAGCCATGAGGAGCAGCAGTCATCCCCTGTTGACAGAGAAGGACAGATTGAGATGTGATGTGACAGCCATAATTTTTCTGTGCAGGATATTTGTGGCACCTGGGCAAGACCCAGTTAAAATTGCTGTGGTGGAAACAAGGTCTAAGTGTTAGAAAAGAGTTTATCACAGTCCTTCATGCCTCTCTTGATAGAAACTGGCTGAAGAGATGAATGAGTACTAAGAATGAGATATAGAAGTATCTTTGGGGCATGGTTTATGGAGAGTTCATCCTGTCCTGATAACCAGATGATCACTCAGGTCCCTTTCCTTTTTGTCCATGGTTGAAATCAAAACAACACATTTTTAATTTGCTGCTTGCTTTTAGGGAGTTTCTAAATGAAGCAGTTTTTCAGACCACTTGACAAAGGAGGTGGACTTCATTTCTTTTTCATTTGAGTAGCTAGAAATTGAAATGAATTTGTTGCTCGGATCCCCAGAGATCAGCTCTTCAGTTTGTGTGGCTTACAGATAGCACTCATTTCTTTGGCATTATTCAGACTCCTACTTACCTTCAGTTCTTCCTAAGACAGATCCCCCAGGCTGTTGGGATGTCATGAGTTGTAGGAATTCCTTCTGACTTCATTGAGTTCCATGAATGATTCTCCATTCAATTCCAAGTTGCAGGATCAAGCTTTTGAGTTGCAGTGGCTCTTTTCAAAGGAACTTCTTTGGCAGTAGAGGAGGTATTTGCTTTGGTCCCAAATATCCTTGGCTAACTTCCTCCATATTGCCATGTAAGAAGTATCTCTTGGTAAAATGCTAAAGGATGCTTTGGATGTCAGAACATGTGCTTGAGACATTGCTTGTTTCCCCCCCCCGCCATGGCAAATTTGTACCAAAAGAAGTTTAAAATTGCTACCTTTTAAAATGGCAGCTAGAAACAATCTAATGGGGTAAATACTAATCAGAAATTTCCCTTCCTGAAGTTCCCCATGAGTCACGGGTGCAATTATTTGCAGTCTGACTAGCAGTGAATCTTGATGCATAATGAAAATTGAAGCCCATAAATTCTGTAGGTGAATCGATACCTCAATTGAAGTTCACAGTTGAAGTTATAATCAATACTCTGATATTAACCAGTAGTGTTTCTGCATAAAAGGAAAACAGTGGCAGGCTCTAACAGAAAAAGAATCGGGGAGGCTTTGGAGCAGCACAGAAAAGGTTCTCAGGTTGGAATAGGAAAATGCCAACAGTGAAACCCTTCAAATGCGTTAGCTTATCATTTGTGTAAGGGCTGGCTGTGCTATGCGAGTCAGACTCTCACTAAATGAAGGTCTGATTGCTTTAATGACACATCAGTTCCTCTCATAAAGAGCAGAGCTCTCCTCTCTTCCATGCCAATATTTCTTTTGGAAGACGATGGCAGTTCCTAGCCTTTGAACCTGGATTGCAGCCAGAGCAACACGCTAGTGACTTGGGATTCTCCCTCAGGGCATTCAATAGACCTGCAAGTCCTTCCCCCACCCCTGGATAAAATGAAATTGAATGTGATGGTCACTAGTTC
The DNA here is from genome assembly GCA_013396995.1 of Dicaeum eximium. Classification (NCBI taxonomy): domain Eukaryota; kingdom Metazoa; phylum Chordata; class Aves; order Passeriformes; family Dicaeidae; genus Dicaeum; species Dicaeum eximium. The sequence goes on along the minus strand of VWZP01004258.1, from coordinate 611,635 downwards.
ACATTGCACACTGGAGTGTAGCAGAATCTGTCCTGGCAATACTCCTCGAGCTATTGCTACCTGCACGGTGAAGGTGAGGGCACGGCCGAGTGCTCTCAGCCTACAGAGCGGGAGGAGGAGCTTGGGCTCCAAGTCCTCTGCAGGTGGCCCAGTGATTGCAGTGCTCTATTTCCTCTCACTGTGGGAGTGGTCTGCAAAAAGCAGAGTGATCCAGAGTCCCATAGAACATACTTTTCTTTCTAACAAATCTTCATAGAGCTCATCCCTTAAACTCTTTTACATTTTCTTCTTCAAAAGCATAGAAATGAAAATGAGACAGGAGTCTTCTTTGTAGAACAGCTCCCAGTTCTGTTTGCTTTATATTTTTTTACAGTTTTGGGGAGAGATTTGTATTTGTCATTTTTTTCTTCTTTCCCCTCATTCCCTGGAAGGGGGAAGATTACCAAAAGAAGCCTAAACTCTCTTGAATAGTCCATAAAATATGATTTATGGTGGAGCTGTAAACCTGATGTTTAAACGGTTCCTCTCTTGTTTTATTTTCCACAGGTCTTTGCCCTCACCATGTCAAAGAGTGTTAATGATGTGTTCCCTCTCCATTGCATTCCCCACCTGTCATCCTGCTAGGATCTAACTACAGAATGAACATAGCAGCTGTGTTCAATGCCCTGCTCGTGTCCGTCCTCGCTGCCGTGCTGTGGAAATACATCAAACTGCGCGATCATGCCGCCATGGTGGAGGAGGAGTTGGTCCTCATGCGCCAGTCTCAGGAACTTTCTGAGGCTCAGATTGACTACCATGCAGCTCTGCAGGCCCTGGTGGAGAACGGTACCAGGATGGTGTGCACTGGCAGGATGCACACCGACCGCATCTGCCGCTTTGAGTCCCTCTGCTACTCTACTGAGGCTGAGGAGTTTGTCTACTTTCACAGCAACTCCTCCGTCATGCTGCCCAACCTGGGCTCCCGGAGGTTCCAGCCAGCTCTGCTCGACCTCTCCTCTGTGGAAGATCACAACACCCAGTACTTCAACTTCGTGGAGCTGCCAGCTGCTGCGCTGAAATTTATGCCAAAGCCAGTCTTTGTGCCTGATGTGGCGCTGATTGCCAACAGGTTCAACCCAGACAACCTGATGCACGTCTTTCATGATGACCTCCTCCCCATCTATTACACCATGCAGCAGTTCTCCGACTTAGATCTGGAGGCACGACTCTTCTTCATGGAAGGGTGGAGTGAAGGTGTTCACTTTGACCTCTACAAGTTACTGAGTAACAAGCAGCCGCTCCTCAGGGAGGAGCTTAAAACCCTGGGCAGGCTCCTCTGCTTTACCAAATCCTATGTGGGACTATCCAAAATCACCACCTGGTACCAGTACGGATTTGTCCAGCCACAAGGGCCAAAGGCTAACATCTTGGTTTCTGGTAATGAGATTAGGCAGTTCACCAAATTCATGATGCAGAAACTGAACATCAGCTTGGAGGAAAGCTCCAGTGAGGAGTACATCGTAGTGTTCAGTCGGACAATCAACAGGCTTATCCTAAATGAGGCAGAACTAATCCTGGCTCTTGCTCAGGAGTTTCAGATGAAAACCATTTCGGTCTCTCTGGAGGAGCATTCGTTTTCTGACATCGTCCGGTTGATCAGCAATGCGTCCATGCTGGTCAGCATGCACGGGGCCCAATTAGTCATGTCGCTCTTCCTGCCAAGAGGAGCCACCGTGGTGGAGCTCTTCCCATATGCCATCAACCCCGAACACTACACCCCTTACAAAACCCTGGCAACCCTTCCTGGCATGGACCTGCAGTACATTGCCTGGCAGAACACGGACAGGGAAGACACCGTAACCTACCCAGACAGACCTTGGGATCAGGGCGGGATTGCTCATCTGGACAAAGCTGAGCAGGAGCGCATCATTAAGAGCACGGAGGTGCCGCGGCACCTCTGCTGCCGCAACCCTGAGTGGCTGTTCCGCGCCTACCAGGACACGAGGGTGAACATCCCGTCTCTCATACACTTGATTAGGCAAACTGTGAAGTCTAAGCCCGGACCCAAGAAGCAGAAGTGGTCTGGTAGCCTCTACCCTGGCAAAGTGAGGGATGCCAAATGTCAGGCCTCTGTCCAGGGCACGAGTGAAGCTAAACTTGCTGTGTCCTGGGAGATCCCCTGGAATCTGAGGTATCTCAAGGTCAGAGAAGTAAAATACGAAGTGTGGATACAAGAGCAAGGGGAAAATACTTACATGCCTTATAAATTGTCCCATCAGAATCACACTTTCTCAGAAAACATTAAGCCCTTTACAATATACCTGGTGTGGATACGCTGCATCTTCAACAAAAATCTTCTGGGACCTTTTGCAGATGTGCTCTTGTGTAGTACATAACCCGCTGCACTACCTGTACAGCTCTAACCTGCTCTCCACTCCATCTGTGGTTCAAAACTTCTCATCTTGTAGTTTGTAGAGGGCTGAAGAGGACTAGACTGTACCAGTGCCTAAGTGTCCATTTTATTGCCCTCCACATGTATTCTTTCAATGGTATTTATTTCCAGTGAATGTTTGGGAAAAAAAAAAAAAAAGAGAAACCTCTGTATTCTTCAGAGTAACTTCCAGAGGTTAAATTACATGCTGAATACATGTAATTGAAAACAGAATGGAAGTGAATTGTGTGTACTTGGTCGTGATTTAAATTTGTTCCTATTGTGTGGTGACTGTTTAAGCACAGCGTTAAAGCGCAGTTAATTCCATGGCTAAGTGGGCAATTCTCATCAGCTTTTTCACTGTGAGTTATATTTTTCAGTAACTCTTGACTGTAACTTTGAGTTCAAGATTTTGTATGAGAGCCTTCATTAAACTGCTGTAAACGTCCTCAATAGTTTTTTTGCATTTTATTATTTGTCAAAAGCATTGCTGTGATAAAATGTGTATCTGTAGTGTCCTATGTTTATATTTTGACTGAAGAGAATGACTGCAGATTACAGCTTCATGTTTAAAACCAGATTTTAATGCACCCCTATTGCAAAAGGTTGCAGCAACAGATAAGAGGTAGAAGGGATGGAGTACATAAAATAATTTACTGTATTTTGGGAGCTTTCATTTTGTGAGTTATGTACAGGTGTGTGAGAAAGGAGTGGGGTGATTTGGGAGAGCTGCTGGGGAAGAGATTGCATTTACAGCGATCTGCTTGAGAAAATCCTTTTTTTTCATGTTTGATCAGAATAATCGGTTGATAATAGCTACTAATAGGTCCATGCATTGCTAGGGAATAGGCAAAGGGAAGCTTTCTGTGCACAGGTGTTCCTGGATGTTGGTGGAAGGAAGCAGAGTCAGGCAGGAAACAGGTAGGTGTGCCAGGGCATTGGGTTGGCCAGAGCACGTGGCTGGGATCAGGCTGATGACACTCACACCTCTATTACTCCAGTGGAGGTGGGGGTGTGTTGTAATTTAGTCTAGACTTAAATTCATTTTCCTTGAGATCAGAATGTGGCTTCATTGCCAGGGTAACACACTAACTATTTTGGACCTGATCTAGCTCAAGTCTGCTTTAGCTGGAGACTCTAAATGGCACCATCTTTGAAAAATGGCTCTGAGTCACAAGTGCAGTTTTTGAGGAGGGTAGAAGGAAAGGGGCAGGAGTGTGAGATGTTTCCCTGATAGGTATTAGCATCCTCTATAGTTTATAACCACTGTTGAAGCAAAAGGAAAAGTGCTTTCTTTGCCCCTCCCTCACAGTCCACACCTTCCTCCCAAGGTCTGGATGGACATTTGAAGAATAGGATAAATGTCTTGCTTGCCAGGCTGATAGATGAGCATCTCAAGGCAGGATTATAAATATGGGTTCTAAGGAGAGGGGGTGTACAAATGACTGTACAAATTTGGACAAGAAACAGAAGGATTGAAAAATGAGCAAAACACAGCACAACACTGGACCTTCAGGCAAGTGCTACTTCTGTATATTCATTTTCATTACATCTTGCTTTGTTTTCAGACGTGTTTATGATTTAAAGGAGGGGAAGAAAACAGATTGAGTCCCAAAGTCTGCATTTGCTTTGCAATAGTAACCTTGCCAACTAATGGGTTTTGCCTTGATATTTTAAAGGAGCATGGGTATATTCCCATTGTTGTTTTCTTAGGACAAAATGGGCTTCTTGCTGAAGTGAGTATTCAAGCTGTGCCCCAAAGTCTCCATGTGGCTGCACATTCCACGCTATATATGTCAGAGCTGAGGTGAGAAAAATTTCCTAAAAGATGACAGTGAAAGCAAGCTGTTCAGGGGAGCCTCCAGGGCCTGTGGCTCCCCAAGAACTTGCTGGCTGATGAGCTCCCGCTCACAAAAGGGTTTCGCAGCAGTCCTAGATCCCCATATCCATTCAAGCTCAAAGTAGCCCTGTGGCCAGTGGCCATCCTGCTGGCTCTTGCAAAGGTGTTATTGTTGATGTCGTGTTTGGTAGTAAATGAGTCTTCAGACATCTGAAATTTAGTCAGCATTCATTTTGTATCAGTGCACAAAAATAATTTTCTTTGGGTGTATAAGCTGCCTGTGTTCTCCTATCCATTGTTCACCCTCAGCAGGATATTGATCTGCTTGTTGCCTTCCTGCCTGCTTTTCTCCACGCTTTTTGTAGTAATCCTTTGCCTGTAATTTGTAGATCATCCCATTTCACTTAAAATTAGTTCCATATGATTGCAGATTTTATAACATTTGCAGATTGGTTACAGCACATTAACTATTTTCTTCTCATATCCTAATGACTAATCAACAAAATTGGCTACAAAGCAATGAAGTATCATATATGTGGGTTTCTGTGCTCTTAACTCTGGCATGAAACAGTCTCTCGTGTTCAGAGAGAGACTAATTTTTTCCAGAAGATAATCAAATGTGCTTTCCAAAAATGTGCATTTGGGTTCTGTCTTCCTCATCAGTGCTATGGGTACATTATGAGGTGGGGGAAAAAAAGAAAGGCTTTTTCCTTTTCAAATTTTCAGATAGCTGAATTTGCCTCCAGTGCCTGCCCAGTGTAAAAGTGTCTGTGCTGGCACCTCACTGCTAATACCTGAAATTCTCCTCTGCCAGAGCTCAGGGCAGTGAGGGCCCCTGGTGCAGCCTGTAGCTGTCATAAATTTGGCACGACAATGTTATGCTGATTTATACTACCTCAAGAGCTGATCTGGAGTGCTGGCATTTTTCCATAGTAAATTTTCTTTCTTTTAATAACTTTGCCATCAGTGCTTTGCAGGCCCATTCCATTTCTCAGGCCCAGACCTCCTCTGTCCCATGGGCTCTTTGTTTCCCTTGCTTCTCTCTGTCAATGCCACTTCTTGATGGATCAGAAGGAATGTTTGCCTGGCATCATTTAAAGTTCTGTCCTGTAGCGAATGCAGACTCTGTGTGCACAGGGGCTGGGGCTGCATCTCTCTCATGTGCAGGAAGGCAGGACTGGAGCTGGATTAGTGTATTTCCAGGAGAGCTTTTTCTTTGGGTGAGCTTGTGGGGCTCCTTTTGACAAGTTGCTTTGTGCAAGAGACTTGGAACTTCTACCACTGCATCATTTGTTTCTCTTCCCAAAGGGAATACATTATGTATGCTCTCTGGTGCTGTCTGGCCACACTGTCCTGGAAGAATAGAAGTAGCTGGGATTAAATCCAGAATCCTTTGGGGGCTGTGCAGGATGCTGGTCTTGAACTGGCTGCTGCTGGGCTTGTCCATGCTTGCAGAGATGGATCATCCGGGAAGATTTGCTTTGGTTGCAGTTTCATATCTTCTAAATAGCCCAAGTGCAAAGAGCAGCCAGCAGCTGTAGGAGGGCTCTTACTGATGTGTATGAGGATGAAGAGAAACTGAGTGGAGGGCTTGGACCTGTGATGTGTTGGTGCAGGAGCTGCAGATTGATGGTAATACCTCCATGGGTGGTAGGGGCAGACAGTGATGGGCTAGTTGCAGCCCAGCTTTATCACCCAGGGTGGGTTTTACAGCTCCACAAGGTGACTGGAGATAGTTAACCAAAATACTTGGGTCTGCAAAATTCAAACTGAGATGTTTTTGTCTCCTTCTCCCCTCTCGTTATTCTTTTTTGACAGATCCTTTTCTTAAGGAAATTATAACTCTTCAGAGCAGTAACTTGGGACTTTGCCAAGTACCTTTTTTGTCTTTATCACCTCAATCTCTAAGAGCTAAACACATTACTCAAGGTAAATGTGCAACAGGATTATTTGTTAAAGCTGTCCGTTGGTTTTAAAAATTTTAATTCTATCTTTCATTTCAAGCCACTTTTTTGCCTTAAAGCCTTAGAGCTTTGTATGTCCAGCGCTCTGGGATCTGTGGATGTCTCTTGTCCCAAGACACCAACACCTCAGAGGACCCAAATTAAGTGAAGACACTTAATATATTACTCATTTCAACACCCTGTAGGCTGTTGGTGTAGATGGCTCTGAGGCAGAGGCACGTTTGCTGCAGGTGCACTGGCAAGGGCCCTTACACAAGCCTTTAGCTTCCTCAGGATAGGAGTTGGTCCAAGTCCACAGCAAAGAGGTTGTTGCTCTCTGGGATCCCTGGGTGAAAGGAACTCTGTAAGCACACCATCATTTAATTTGCATTGAACAAAATAGTGACTTCAGCATCTTTATTTCTGTCTCTTCTGCTGCACTGTATAAATAGCAGACTTATTTCTGTAATATTTTTGCTTCTGGTGTCTATGCTGGTATAAGGTAGAATAGGCTTAGTGGATAAAAGAACACTTAATTTTTCCCTGCTGGACTTGGGGTAGGCACACTCTTGGAATGGCTTTCAGTGTGATGACTGACAGTCCATCTGTGCTGTGGGTGATATGAGAAGCATCACCATCTGCATGTGTGTGAGGCACATCACCATCCTTACGTAAGAGAATTCACCTCCCCCAGCGTGTCCCTCATGAGGGGCTTTCAGACAAACCCTCTGCTGGCGTGGGGTTGGCTGCAGCATAGAGAGCCATGGTGAATTTACACTGATCAAGGGCCTAGCCCTGCTTGTCACCCTCTCAAGTCACCCCTTCAGAACATGCTGATTACTAAATTAATTGTTGGCATGTTCAGACAGATGCATGGAATAGCCTCCTGTTTGCTCGAAATAACTTGGCAACCATCACCACCTTTAAATGCCGCTTAGTCCTGCCATTTTCAAATGTGCTGCCTTTAAAATTTAATTGTGTTTCCCTTTGTTGGGTGTGTATTCAAACAGCTCGCTCCAATTGCCTGATTTCCCTTCTGGGTTAGCCATGTCCCTGTATGCATAATGTAGCATCCACCGACAGATCCACTCAGGGTAACATCTCTGTTCCCTGCCCTGGAGACTGCCTGCTCCTGTGTTTCTCCTTGCTTTAATGTTACCCTGGCCTCTGGCAGTAGCCAGCCAGCGTGTGGGCAAGGTGGATGGAGGTGGGGCAGTCTGCAGGCCTCCCATCCCCAGCAGCAGTGGTGTTTTCCCGCTGTGGCTTTCCAGCAGCGTTATCCCGAGGACATTCCTAGCGGTGTGATGTTCCTGTGATGAGTCAATTCCTCCTGCTTCTTCAGTCCGCCTGGCAAAAACCTGCCCGGTCCCTGTTCTATCCACGAATAGGTGCTGGGGCAGCAGCTGCTGTGTGGGCTCCGATGGATCTCCTGCTCTGAGGTGATTTCACCCATGCTAAAAAGCCAGAGCTGGGTACTCAGGTACCCCCACCTGCCAGCCCCAGGGGCCAGGTCTGCTCGTGTGGGTGGCGAGGTGTGACAGACCTGGGTGAGGAGACACAGGCTCAGGCTGCTGCTCCAGCTGCCTGTGGGGTAGAGGCACTCATGGCCATCTGGCCGAGGTTTTCATGAAATGTGTCTGGTTTTTTGTGGAATTCTGACTCCAAGAAACATGGAGGAGAGGGAGGTGGCATGTGGGGGAGTAATCTGAAATGAATTCCTGGAAGATCTCCTCTATTTTTTAGGTGAGATACCAGCGGAGGACTGTAGATCGAAGCCTTTTGTTTTAGCTCAGGACTCCAAGATTCGCCGTTTGTACAAGTCCTCATCCCAATCCTGCTCCTCTCTTTCAAGGATTTATATAATTCTCCATTACTTTGTCCTTTTTATTTGATTTTCTCTAGATTTCATCTTCTGTTTTGCCATTAGAAGATGAAAAATTTGAGCTGGACTTTAGGCAGAGGGGAGCAGGAGGAGAGCTCCATGAGAAAACACCTGTGTCTCCAGCTGTGGCCAGAAAGCCCCTGACAGCAGTGCTTCTGCAGGACTGGAAGTGCTTCTGCAGGACAATGGAAGATGAGTGCTGCCCTCCATATTTCCTAACCACTTTTTTTTTTTTCATGTATTTCCTTCTGACAGAGAAAGGTGCTTTCCTCCACACATGAATACTTTTCAGTTTCAGAGCCAAACAGCTGTGAAACACCTCTTTCCTTTCTTCTTCCTCCAAATTCCTTCCTCAGGATGGTGATGGTGCTTCAAAGTAGCTATTTGAAATGCTGTTTTCTTAGGGGGAAGAATGGGATTCAGTGGTCTGGGAGTGAGGGTTTCAGATGCTTTGGGTTCTTGTTCTTTTCCCACCTCTCACTTGCTAAATTTTGGGTGGGAGGTGACTCTGTAGGACATCCTCTGGTTAATGCTGATGCTTGGGAGATGCTTGTCCTTGGAGAAAGTGGACAAAGAGACATTGCTGCTGCAGCTCCAAAGGGCCAAACACCACAGTCACATGTCCCAACTGCTTCTGTGAGAAACATTTCATTTCTCTGACAACTTCTCCTTCCTTCACAAAAAATCCTAAACAATCAAAACCAAACCAAACATAACAAAAGAACCAAATTCTATTAGGGAGAATTTTTGATGAAATATCTAAGTTCCAGAGCTATCTTTCCACTCAAAACTGGTTTTTAAGCAATTTTCAAGAACTGATTAGGGTCTAGAGGGGGGGTTCTGATTAAACAGTTGTTTATTGATACCATTTTCCTTTTCCCAGGCTAGAGGAAAGGCTGGGAAATTGGTGGGGCTGACCTGATTGTGCCTGTCTGCAGTGCAGAATTTTCAGTGGAAGTCTCAGGGCAGCCTTTTCCTCCCAAAATTGTGCTGCAGAGCTGGTAGGCAGAAAAAAAAACTAGCAGAGAGGAATTAGCTTCATTCTCTACATTGAATGTTTCCCTTGACACCTAGATGGTGTCATCACCTTTCTGAGCAAGGACCTAATCTGAGTGTTCTGAGTGTTCTCAGAAAAAAACCCCATATTTCTTACAGCCCAGGTTTGGGAAATCTCTGACCAGCAGAGTACACTTAGAGTAGCAGTGGTGTAGGGAAGGGTGGCAGGCTGTGATGGACACAGCTGCCGATGCGGTTTTTCCAAGGTGAGCACCGCTGCTCCTACCCTGCTCCTGCTGAGGTAATCCTTATCCCATACAAAGCAAGAGCACATTTGGTGGCCAGTTTGATGCATCCTCACCAGTAGCTCAGGTGAGGGCCACCTAGGTAAGCACCACACATGAATAAGCTGCACAGTTCTAGGTAAGGATTTTGGCTCTGCTTTCTCAGCTCTCTTTCAAAGCAGTGACATTTCAGGGGAAACCAAGACCCACAAAATGACCCATGTAGAGCAGTAGTGCACCTTGGTTTGTGCTGCTCCAGGCCAGACAAGCCATTTACCTGGAAACCCTCTCTGCTTGGTGGAATTAAAGAGTATCTTACAGCCAAGCCCCCATAATCTGTAAGAAGATCAGATCACCGTTAGGTGATCAACAGCTTCAGGAGCAAGCAAAGATGCCAGAACACAGCCAGGTGAAGTCAGTGTGTTTAGCTGTAGCTGCATGGAGCTTTTCCCTTTTTATCCCTGTTCTGGTCTGATAGCTTTTTTCATACCCTTTGCCTTCATGTAGACAACCACACAGGTTGCAGCGGAATAAACAAAATTCAGGCCCTTGAATGCCATTGCTTACGGGGAGAGAGACCCACACTGAGCTCCACAAAGCCCGTGTGCACTGCTGCAGGCACAGCCACCTTTGCTGGGATTCTGCCATAGCAGGGGCTCCAGCCTTGCAGGCTGCCTTGGGAGCCTGCTTACCTTTGCTTGGATATACAACAGCAGGGGAAATCCGGCAGTGACTGGAAAAGGGATCTCTTCATTGTTTAACCCTGAAGCTGCCTGACTCACAGCAGAGCCTGTTCCTCTCCACAAAATCTAAACAAACTGGAAAGGCATGTTTTTAGGCTGAAGTGTTTTGCAACACTTTAAAAATGCAAACTATCCATAAATGCAAATTAATTGCAAGTCTACAGCTTGGAGCAGAGGCAACAAGAAGCATAACCCCAGTGCAATTTATTTTAAAAGGTTTTGTCCGTTTCCATTTAAAGCATTTAAATAACCACACTGGTACCTCTACGCCCACCTGATGTGCACCTGCTGCTGCCCCAGCCCAGCTCTCCAGCTGCCAAGAGCTCCAGATATTTCAGACCTCAATGTACCGTGTTCCTTTCAACTTCCTGCCTACTGGAAGCCATGGTCTTGCAGCACACCAAGCAATGAGGCTCCAGACTGCTTCACTGAGCTTGATTTAGTTGCCTGAGGCCAGGCATCAGCAAGACCAAGTTCCCATTGTTCACGTGGAAGTGTGGCTCAGGGTGAATAATTTCCCAGTTTAGCTAAGAAGGCAGCTCGAACTCTGCCAGAGTGGGATCCCACATGTGATGGCAGGGCTTCAAAAGAAAGTGCTGCTGGCAGTGGGCTCACACAGTTTTCCCATTATCCAAGCTGCATCTGTGGTGACACCAGGGTGATGCTCCAGGGCCGAGGCTGAGAAAGAGCAGGGGCTTGGCACATGGTGGTGGTTCTCATCTGGTGTCCCCTGCCAAGCCCCCCAGGTCACCTTGTCCCTGAGCTGTGAGCCATTTTCTCCTCAGTTAACTTGGTTTGACAGTTCCAGCTGGTCCCAAGCCATCATAATTAATGCCACGTCTTTCCCATTCCTCTTTGGCTTTCAAACACGTGCCCAGGCTCCTGCCAGCTCTCGTCAGCCACTCCCCTGGTGCCAGCAGAGTAGCAGGAAGCCAGGGGAAGGACCAAGTGGGCTTGCACCAACAGTGCAAGGCCAGGCTTTGCCAGGTCTGGATGGGACTGGTGTGTCACCTCCCACCTCAGAGGTTTGCTCTTGAACTCTTTGCAAAAGTGGGATTGAAGCCTCTCTGCATTTGGTGGCAGCTTCCCTGTTTCCCTCTTCCACTGTTTCCTGGCCAAGTCAAAGGACCATGGAGAACCTGTGGGTGTGCTGGCCTTGCTCCCCATCATTTATCAGAGTTGTTTCCTCCTTGAGGTGTTTCACGCTCTCTACCCAGAGACAGGACCTCTGCCATGCAAGAGGGTGATCTCAGTGCAGCCACTTATGTTCCCCTTTGTTCTCCACATCTGCTTTCTTTCCTCCCATCTTCACAGACAGTGCAATGAATAAAAAAAGACACCTGATTAAGGGTTTCATTTGAGGGGACTGTAAAAAAAATTGTGGAGTAGAACATGTTTTGCTCTGTTTTGCTAAAATGGAGATAAAAGTCTGTCCAAACTCATTCCACACCTGGAGGTGAGAACTGCTCAAGGACTTCTCTGCAGGCATTCAAAGACCTGATTTATGACTACCAGGTTTTAGGTGAAACATTTTGTTCTACCTGATGGCAAAAGTGAAAGACTAAGCCCTTCAAACTCTGGTTCTTCCCAGGCACATTGAGGAAATGGAGATATTCCTCTCACATTTGGGGACTGACATTTCAACATCGAGTTCAATGCTTGGGTTTAAGGATTTCTTTGGTGTCTGGCTGGGATTTTATTGGGGTTGAAAGACAGAGCTTTTGAGTATTTTATGAGCTGTTCCTTTACCTTTGAAGGCAACACCTATTGTTTATTAGTTTAAGAGAAGTACAGATTATACATTGAGTTCTTGCTTAATAACTTCCTCCAGTGCTCCAACACAATAGCAACTGAATCTCAGCATAGGATGTTCTCTGGAGCTGGAGAAGATTCCAAAACCATGGGGAAAAAACCCCATGCAAACCTCCATCCCCTTGGGCGGGAGAAGCCTGTGACAGGTTGCAGAAGGGCTGTGGACTATGGTGGTAGGGTCTTGCAGAGTGTCAAATAATTTTGACTAAGCTGAATATGTTAAAAAAAAAAAAACAAAACCACAAAAAAAACCCTCATGGATAATTCACAAGCAGTAAATGAAACATCGTTTTGCTGGGAATATCTTGCCTTGTACTTTTTGTCACATGTATCTTGTGTCTGTTGCCACCTGGAAGCTTAGTTGTCTGCATGTGTTTGGTACTGACATCTCTATAAAATCCAAGGAAAGTAAGCTGTGAAGAGCCAGAGAGCTTTTAAAAGAGGAATGCTTTACAGAGGGAAAAAATACAGCATTGAAAAGACATCCAGCAGATACTTCTTCTCTTGGGCTAGTTACGGTTTAAGATTTATTTGTTATGGGAGTAGTGAAGTTGAACACAAGCTATTAATCCAAACCAGAGGGAGAGTGTTCAGCTGAGAAATATTTTCCTACCTGCACAACTTCCCCCAACACGTAGAAGATCTGTTTCCCTGCTCGTGCAGTTTGGTTTAGCTGTACATTGTGTCTCAAGAGACCTATGATTTTTTAATTTCTCAGTGGGATTTAATCTTTAAATTCTCTTCCTTTGCAGAGGAAGGAAGAAAGGAGAAATCATGGTGCTTGTGTGGAGGACCACAAGTGAAGGGTCTCTTGGAGGGATGTAGGACAAAGCCAGCCTTGGTGAGGCTGGCTGGGCTCCAGTAAGGTGATGGTTCCAACACCCTCTGGACAACAATCTCACCTGGAAATACGCGTGACCCTCAGTCCCAGCATCCTCATAACTGAGACTGGACTGAACATCTGGGTCAGGAATAAGGATCTGGGGGGAAGTTAGGGAATAGGAAGGCAACTTGACAACTTGAATGGAAATATTTGTTTTGCCCAAGGATTTTCATTTCTTTGCTTCACCTGGAAAAGCTGCAGCAGGCTCATTAGAAACCAGCTCAAGAATTGGTTTAATCTGCAGTCTCCTTTACTCTTCTGGAAAGGGGCTTTTCCATGTTCTCCCCACTCCAGCCTAGTTCCCCAAACACTAACTACAGAATGGAGATGGGGGCTTTTTTTATATTTTAAGTTAACTGGTTTTAAAATATTTATTCATTACATGTCTGTTGGTGTCTCATTAGGGTGTTGGTTGAATGAATTATTTAATCTTTAATGAAAAAAGATGGGGACTATTTTCTCTTCCTGCCTAAGTGCTGATTAANCATTAGCTGGGTACCACACTACCCCTTATTAGCCCATTTTTACATATAAGCTTTGATGCCCTTAGTTTTAGAATTTGCTCATCCAGCCTCATACCAGCCTCATGAGCCCTGCCCAAACCTTTAGAGAACTCCAGCCCAAGCACCTCCTTGGAGATACAGCACAGAACAGCTCCCTGAGGGTGTGTAAGGGGCAGGAAGGTGGGGGACAAGGGGGCATTTCCTTTACTGATTCCCCATTAAATGGTTCCCACTCAAGCCATGCTGCCTTTGTACCCTCACCCCACCCAGTTCATTAATGTGTGGCCCAGCTGCAATCTGCACTGCACTGCAGAGGTGGGGGGAAAAGATTTTGTGCAGAATGAGTGATGGCTGCCCAACTTGTGTGAACCCTGAGTCTGCTCCTGCAGTATGTCAGAAGATGATGACAGGAGGCACCTTTCTTCTCCTGTAGGTTTGCAAGAGCTTGAACTCTAATGGCATCACATTCAAAAAATTAATGGTAGCATCATTATGACCATTAGGTTTGGGTTGTGACGAGCTGACAGGACTTGACTTGTCCCAGGATGTGACTGCTGTCACCACCCTCTTGTGATGTGATGATACAGTCTGGGAGGATGCACTTCTTTAGTGTAAAATGGCAGAGGTGACTGACCTGGGACAGCTGTGAGGAGCCGTCCTGCCTGGCAAATCTTTTTGAGGATGGAGGAGAAGGGACAGAGATTTGTTTCAAAGCTTCCAGTAGGTAATGCTGGGCTCCATCTGCTCTGCCCCTGCAAGTTCCTCAGGGTCAAAACTTGGCAATGCCAACTAATAAATAACCATGTTTTTAGAGGGTTTGCTAAGCTCTTTTTTGAAAAATAACTCCACAGAGGCTGTGGATAAAAGAGCTGTATCTCCCCATGGACAGACTGGGATCAGCTTTGCCATTTGTGCTTGGATGGTATTGCCTTTTTAATAAACCAACATGATTTTATGGTATTGTTTTCATATAAGGAAGAAGAAAACAAATTATTGATTCTTTACTCACCAAGAGGTTTCTTTGCAGCCTCCCTGTAATACCTGCAATGATTTTGTAATATATAATGATTTGAAAAAAGGGACAAGGACAGTTCACCTGTACTTGTGCCCATCCTTGGCAGAGCACTTTTATTGTTGTAGGAATGCACCGTTTGCCTTACAGACCTGTGTAAGGGCTGTACCAGACCAGACAGAGTCAGATCTTGTGCCATTTCCCCCCTGCCCACTGCAACCTACTGCAGCAGCCCCTGGAACAAACGTGTTATCCACCAGGCAAGCCTGTAGCTGCTGGGAATCAGGCATTGCCAGCACAGGAGGAGACAGCAACTCCAACATCAGCACCTCTGCAATCTTTGGCTTCAGTTTTCATGGAGCAAAACTGGATCTCAGAGGTGCCTCTCAGTCCTGGCTCCTTCATGATGGGAGCCTCTCTGCCCACGCTGGATGCTGAAATGCTGCAGAGTGAGCGTGTTGGGGAGGGAGGTCAGCTGGGAGGTGAGAAACAGATCTGCACTTACCTGATCAATTCAGGCATGGCCTAAGCTATTTTCCACCATCAGCCAGGAAATTTGTGAGAGGGGGAGAAATTGGATTTCAGCCTCCCTGGTATGAAGCTGGGGCCCTAATCACTAACCTATCTCAGAAATGTAAATTTTGCAGAGTAACTCCTGCAGACCTGCTTTGCAGCACTCAGCTGGAGACAGACCTCTCCCTGAGATGATTAAAATCTGATTTACAAGGCACAGTGGACAGATGGCATCTGTTTTCTGCAGTCAGTGGTCCCTACAGAATAAAAGAGGCAAACTTCAAGGCTGTAGCTCTGCAAAGACAGAGAAATTACTGCTCAGATCCGTGCAGGTGCCTGCAGTGACACACCTGCTCCCACCATGCCAGGGCTTGAATCCATCAAGCCAGTAGGTACCTGCTTACCCTCCTTCCCCTGCCCCTCAGCACCCAAATGTTCCCTATTTCCAAGCCCTTCCCCTGCCCCACATCCCCTAAGGCCAATGTGAGGGCGAGCCAGGAGGTGGGAAAAAGCAATTGAAACAGAGGAAAGTGCCTGGCTGCTTTGTGGAGCATGCAGGCGGCAGCTCCAGCAGGCAGGGGCAGGGAAGGGATAACGCTGCAGGCAAAAAAGGACAGCATCTACCTAGAGCAATCAAAATGCCTCAGGAAGATGAGATTTTTTAGAAGGGTGAGTACAAAAGCATCACCAGGAGGGAGAGACAGGGAAGGACTGAGCAGATTTTCCCTCTGCACAGCCTGGGGCCAGGCTGGAGTGGAGCCCCAGGACATGAAGCCATATTGCTCACCCAGGGGCTGTCACCACAGGAGCACAGCTGTGACTTTTTGGAGCTTTTCCTCCACCTCTTGAACTGTGATCAGGCTTGAAAAGGCCATGCCCAGCTGAAGCAGAAATATCTCCCACACGTGGATTGTTTGCCATTTCTGGAAGAGTAGTAAAAATAAAGGCAAGGAAGAGGCTGCAGCTGATTTGATGGCCCCACATGGGCCCTTAACCCTCCAGTTCAGCTCCTCAGCAAATTGCTCTGGCCTTCAGTAGAAGCCTTTGATCTCTGCCCTCTTAGTTTACAACTTTGACTCAAATGGGTAGGATGAACTCCTCCTGAACATCTAATTATGGCTCTTTCCATGTGATGCCAGATTTCATGCTCAGACAATAAAGCAGGAAGTGCCTGACCTAACCTGTCCATTCTGTGCATAGATATTGAGCCACCTCTCCCCCACACTCCAAGTCAAGTAAAACCATGCTGAATTGCCTTAAATTTAATATAATCACCAATTCCCTGCTCCCAGACTATTTACTGTTGGCAAGGAGCAGAGCTGGCAGACCCCAGTGAACTGAACAAAAGTAATTAAAAAATATTTGTCCCAATTGTGGCAAATCTCAGCCTCCTGGTATCTTGTTGGCACCTAGATGTGCTTCCTAGAAGCCCAAATCTGCAGCTCAGTTTAGATCCCTTTTTTCCCCCAAGATTTAACTCAGAGGAGCCAAGAACTTGTTTCAGGGAAGATCAAGGCAATGAACCTCCAATTGTTTATGTACATAAAGAGTCCTGTGATGTAACATGCTTTTAAAACCAAAACTGGGAGCAGGATTGAACCGTTGTCTACAGAGACTTTCTCTTTGCTTGCCCAGGGCTGAGCACCTAGTGGGAAAAAACTCTTCACCCACCCCTTTCAGGTGCTTCCTGAAAGCATCACCACACGCTGCCTCCTCCAGACAGCTGGGGAAAGGCCAGGCAGCCCATTTGCTGCATTAATACCTCTGCAGACTGACAGATCAGCTCCTGGTATTGGCCAAGACAACTCACAGATTGAAAGAAAAGAGCTGTTGTCTCAGCCCTTGCCTCTCCTCACCTCTCCTGCCACATGAGCCTCCCTTCTGCCTGGTGATGCAGAGACATCAACTACAGCCTCCTATCCCAAAAGGAAGTAAAATGCTGAGTCTGATTGCCTGATCTGGAACTTGGACAGGGGCTGAGGAGGGGAAAAAAGCTCATGTGGTATCTAAACCCAAGCCACAGTCAGAAGCTGCAGGGACACACATTGCCTCACCATCCCTTGCATGGGGGCACGAGCAGTACCCTGCCTGTGGCTGGCAGCAGGGGGTCCCAGGAGGGCCCCCAGGGTGCCAGATGCAAGAAATCCCTTTGCACCCACGTCATCTCTTGGATTAGTGATGCTGGGTGTGGCCCAGGGGAATAAAAACTGGCTCAGCTCAGAAGAGGAGGGAACCTGAGGCAGGTCCTTCAGTCAAGAGCAAAGCAAAAACCCCAGGGAAATTCCCAAGGACCCCATGGTGATAGCCTGGGGGTAGAAAACTCCTCCTGTTTGGGAGAGGCTGTTCTCATCTTTGGCTTGCCTTGCTTACAAACCAGTGGGTTTCAAAGCCCCAGAGCATGGTTGGATTTGTGTTATCTGCTGGTTGGATGCACACAGCTCTAAGAGATGTATCCTTTTAAAATCCATCCCAGGGACAGCTGCAGGGCCCATTCAAAATGGCCTGAACTTCATGAGTTCTCTGGAACAGAGACAATCCTACCAAAGCAGCAGCTATCCAAAATAGCTCTAGGGAAAAACTCCTAGATTTGACCACCATCTGAGATCTTCAATCCAAAAATCCTGTGGGTGCTGTGCACTAGGGTCCACATTTGGGTCCACACTAGGGTGGGAAGAGCCCTGGGTGCTGTGGCATTTCATTCTTCAAGCAGCTGCTTGCTCTGTCTTGCTCCCAACACAGAGCAATGCTCTGCTTCCATAAAGCTAGATTTTTGTTGGAAAGAGAGTAATGGGGGTGGAAAAGGTGGTGCTGGTGAAGAGATATAAAGTACAGCTGGGTGGATTAGGCTGCAAAGGAATTAGGGACTTAATGATGCTTTAGCAGCTTGAAATCTGCCAGTCCAGAGATGAAACTTTTAAGACGCTCTTGGCAAGCACTGGGAAAAGACAGCCTGTCGAGCCAATGCCACCTGCTGGAGACAGCACTCGGACACCAAGATTCATGGCACCAGTTAAATTCGTGGTTTTTAGTTGCCAATGTACCCGAAATCTCTCTTCTGAAGCTTGAAAACCCGAGCCCATGTCTGGCAGGGCAGAGATCTTGGGAACCTTGGAACAAACACAGCCCCTCTGCCATCCCCAGGAATGTTTAGTTTCTCCCAGGTTCCCTGTCTCCTTTCTTCCATTTGCCTTATCTGGCAGGTAATTATCCTTCCATAGGTAATTGCTGCAGGAGCCATATGGGTCCATAAGCTGCTAATGCTGGGGGATTTTTTACAAAGAATCATAAACCCTCTACATTATTGTTGTTGATATTGGCATGATGATCCCTGGTGTAAAAGCAGCCAAAATTGCCAAAATAAGTTGCAGAAATGGTTACAGCAGCACAGACACGAAGACAAAGTCATCATCTCTCAAGTCTAAAGGGTTTTTAAGTGAGAGGAAATTGTATGTTCGCAAGCTCAAATGAGAGAGTTACAGAATAAACCCAAACCTAATGGGAGGGAAGGAGGAGGAAGGTGAAGCTTCAGTGTGGAGACCACCCCACTGGGATTTGGGAAGCAGCCACTGACAATGCGGCAGATCCAGGGGGGCTCAGCATTTCCCTGTGTGTGTACATGGTGCTTATCTAATAAGCCATTTCTTGAGCTCCAGTGATACTGCTACTTATATCATAAATTCAATGATCTTCACTTTACTGGCCATTAATCTGCTTCTTTTCCTGACAATTTTATACTCTTTTGATAAACTGTTTGTCTAACCACGTGGAAGAAACAATGTCAAGAGCTGTACCTTAGGCATTCGCCCAGCTAATGAAGAAAATCCATCACAAGGAGAGTTTATCTATTGCTTTTCTGGATGTAAATAAAACATCAGTCTAATTTACTTCCATTAATCTCAAAGACCATTGCTACAACAATAGTCCTATGTCAGAGCAGACTTTTTTCCCCTTTTTCACATAAATATTTAAGTAAGTACTGAAAGCATAAATAAATTGCTTTCTAACAGCCAGATTATTTTTATATGCAGAGATTTAACAATGAATTAGGATTTACTTGCTAGCTCTTGTCTTTCAGGCAGCAGTCAGGCCACGCTTTCCCTGTGCAGCAAGAGGATGCTTGGGTGGGTTTTGCAGAGCACTCTGT
Organism: Dicaeum eximium; assembly: GCA_013396995.1. Classification (NCBI taxonomy): domain Eukaryota; kingdom Metazoa; phylum Chordata; class Aves; order Passeriformes; family Dicaeidae; genus Dicaeum; species Dicaeum eximium. The sequence continues at coordinate 592,670 of VWZP01004258.1, read as the reverse complement.
GGGGTCTCTGAGGGGCACCTGTGACAACCCACCCTTCAGGGGAAGGAAGCACAAGGGTGGGTCATTATCTCATCCCCAAGTGTCACCCCACTGCTGTCACCCCTGACCATTGGGTGAGTTCAGCGAGTGCTGGGGCTGCTCTGCAACGTCCATACAGGGCTGCAGAAAAGCCTACTTAGTGTCCTGTGTCCAGCTCAAGAAGTGGCCCTTAAATGCAGGAAATGAGCATTTAGTTTATGGAGGGTGAGCCAGCAAAGCACTGGAGCAGGCTGCTGGGGGTGCCTGGGGATCACCAGCTTTGGGGGTTAAGATCAGGCTGAACAGGAGCAGCGACACGGCGCGCGTTTGCACGTGTGAGTGCCTGTGCTCGGCAGGTTGGAGCCAATCTGGCCCCTGCCTTCCAACCCCCAGCCCCATTTTCTGCCAGCTGAAAGGCTGTGCACAGCCAGAGAGCTGTTAAACATGGATCGTGTCACTCGGATCACGGTGGAATGAAGCAGTTCCCTCCCGCTGGAGCTCCGTGGAGGTGCGTGCCCGTGCTCCCAAATGCTGTTCTCAGAGCACATTCCAAGGTGCCAAGGGTGAGCAGGAGGGTGCTGTAGGGATTCCCCCCATCAAGGAGCTCTTGTCTCTCCACTGGTTTTTCCCCTGCTCAGCTGCTGCTGCTGCCTTCTTAAAGACAAAGCCATCCTGCAGCCAGCTTGGACCATCTTTTTTTGTGACCATGCCCCAACACGATCTGTGGTGATGCAGTAAAATTTGGTAAAACAGCATCCCTGCCCAGATGAAAGCTAGTTTGTCAAGCATGGCCCCACATGAATATTTATAGCTATAAAGTAGGTACAACCATAAAAGTAAGTTTGTTGTAGGAAATACGGCACGCTGATAGCCGCAGCAAACCGAACCCAACACGTGATGCAAGCAGTCCACAGGATTCCTCTGAACAGCCATGACCACAGTTCAGAGCCAGTGCTGGTTACACAGGCAAGCCCATGGAAAAACAGACTAATTACAGAAGATTAATGATCAGTCTCAGCAAGATCTTGGCTTTTGCTTCTCTCATTTATCCATACATGACTCTTTGTTAAATCATGAGGGGTTTTTATTCACATGTATAACTGCTTACAGATGTTCCCACATGTGTTTAGCCAGCAAAGTCACATTACAACTAAAGAAATGCAAAGAAAACCCACTACCTTGTGCAATGTTAAGGTCGAGCAGATGCAACCAGAGGCAAGGCAAAACCTTTGGCCACTGCACAGAGCCCCCACCAGTCTCTTGACTCTCACTGAGAACTTGGCTTACATGGGATGAAAACCTCTCCTTTAGTGAAATTTCTCACTTCAGTGAGATAAAGCAAGACTTTGGCATCATAACTAATGCTCTTGTTACCTCACAGTTTTTCCCAGCCTATTTTTTGGATTTAATTTTCTTACATTTAGTATCCTTTACTCTTATACAGCCATGCCTGGGAATGGTTTTTCATAGGACCCAGGATGAGTTATTTTGTTCTCTTTCAAGCTTACAAGCTAAGCTCACCTCCCAGTAATAAATCCCCATGATTCAGGCTTTAGCAGAGTTTCCATGAATGTCATTCATCTCATGGCACAGCAAATGGGGTGATAATTCGTGGGGTGGAGAGAGTGCTGGGGGAAAGGCTCTCCCTGGCTAATTGGAGGGCAGGACTCCAGGAACAAGCTGATGGCACTTTGGATGCTGCTGTGCCTGTGATGAGTGCTGATGTTTCCTGAGAGCACTTGTGCTTGCTTGTTGATTCACGTCACCCACGCCTCGCTTCATCCTCTCTTCAGCAAGAGGGAAAAGGGGGAAAAGGTAATTGCCTGTGCTTATCAGCATGGGTGTTAAAGCATTCCCTTGCAGGCTCTCAAACTGACATAGTGCTGAGAAGGATGGAGCAGGGAAGGTATCCATACCCAGCTTTTCCTCTCCCACTACATGGTGGCCATGTTCTCCAAAGCAATTACAATGGGACCGCTACACCAGGCTACACCAGGCGCAGCCAGGTACCCATGCCAGTCTCAATGAGACTTTCCAAAGGCACAAGTCAATTGGAGTGCCTGAAGCAATGGATGCTCTGCCTGTAACACTGGAGAAATGGAAGCCTTTACAAAGCCTTCTGGTGGCAGGCCATAAACCCACAGGCCAGGAACTGACTGCTCCAGGCAAACACTGACTTCATGCCTCAGCTGGGAAACACGCTGCGGGGAATGATAGAGCCCATCCCTGCATCCTTTTTCCTCCTCTTCATTTTGATTTTGAATTATCTCTCAGCCCTGACACTTGAGGACCTGCCTAGCTGGGATGCTGCTGTGCTTCATCAGAATGGGCTGCTGGGAAAGAGCCTGAGGGGTGACAGGAACAGGATGGGCTCTGCCCTGAGGTGCCAGCATGCTCAGAAAGCATTTTGCACTCGACTGCCTTCTGCTAAAATAACCTGGCATTTTTGTTAAAACATATTTCTGCAAGCCTGGGGAAGAGTTCCATGCAGTCATGCCCAGGAGAGCAGGCAGGAGTGCTTTTCAGAAGTGGGGCAGTTTTGCCTTTAATCACCTGACAGTGAAGTGAAGGAGCGAATGAGAGATTTAAATCTTCTAATCCGACACTGAGAGCACTGGCAGCAGCCCAGCCCCACCAAGGCACATGCATGGATCATGGCACATGGCACACAGCACGTGGCTCTCACTGGGGCCAGTTCCATGGGCTGTGTGAGGGCAGCTGCTGCCCAGTGCTGCTGAGCTTCAAGGTCCTGCCTAGTCTCAGCTTCAGGCAGTGGCTCACACTCACTCCCAGGCACACATCACCTCTTCTGCAAGGGGAAAGGCAGAGCTCAGCTCTAGTGTCTTGTCTTTGTTTAATCCACTTAGAAAGCTCCCCTCTGCTTTTCCCTTGCCTCTCTGTCCAGGATGTTTTGGAAATAGTGAAGGCATCATCAAAAAACCCAGTACAAGCCATGGAAAGGCTGCCAGTGACTTCTTCCACTGCTTCTTTAACTCTTTCCAGGGTCCCTGTCAGGTATTCAGCTGTCCAAGACTCCAGTTTTCATAGTTGCTGCATGTGTGTTTGTGTGCGTGTGAGTAAAGGCACCCAAAAAACCTCACGGATGTGCCCTTCCTTTGAAAATTCATGCTGAGACCATAACTTGATGACTGTTGCCTTTCTCAAGCAGTTGTGGGTTGTCTTAGGAGACATCTCCTCCCCATCCTTCCTACTCCCTGTGGTTCCATCTGCTTCTCCAGGTCATCCTACAAGGTGAGGGGAAACACCTTGTGGAGAGCCAAGCACCAGCAGGGAGCCCCGTAACATCCATGCGGAGCGCACGAGGTACATCCATGGCTGCTGGGATGTGCAAGGCGGGCACTGTGAGCCAGCCGGAGGTCGGTTCAGCGCGGCGAGTCCTCAAACACCGTCAGGTTGTGCTCTTGGATGTGGCGGAGCAGGATTTGTGCCCGCCTGTCAATGGTCTGGAGCAGGGGTCCCAGCCCCTCGGCACCACCCTGGCTCTCCCAGAGCTCCCGGTCCAGGCGCAGGGACTCCAGCAGCAGGCTCTGCAGTCTGCCCGCCCGCAGCGTGGCCACCGCCGCCGCTGGGAACCTGCAGGGGAGGAGCAGAAGGGACAGGGAGGGAAGGGCTTACACAGGGAAGGCTGGGGCACTGGAGCAAAGATGCTTCAAGAGGAAGTGCACATCTGCCCAGAGGAATACAGGACGAGGAGCCTTCTGCTTAAAACTCTACCCATGGTGGGCATGCAGGACAGCTCCATCAGACACAGACCCTAACAAATTCCAAATCAAGAGGCCTCTAGCATGCCAAAACGCCTCATGGGCAATGGCACAAGAAACGCTGAAATACCTGATTATTCACTATTTTTGTGCAGCTGCCAATTAAAGAGGGGAAATAGGCTTTGGAGCCTGCCATCAGCCACCCAGAGCAGAATAAAGAGTTAGTTTCAGGGCAGGGGCACGTGGGATGTTCTGGTGAGCCTAGCCCCACACCCTGTTCTGGGTGGGAGATGGCCCTGATTCAGAGGGATGCCCCATCAGGGAGGCCAGAAGCAGCAAGAAGGTGAGCAGACACAGGGCTGCTGGACCTCCCCTATGTGCCAGCTCAGCCCTTGCTCAGCACGTGCACATTCCTACCTGTCTATGCCCTGCAGGAGCCTGAAGTTGAGCTTGTCCTCAGGGTGCTGTGGCCTGCCCGCGTTGTCAATGAACACCAGGCGGGACGGCGCGCTCCTCCGGACCTGCCAGCAGGATGGCAAGGAGAAGGTCACTCAGTGCAGAGCCACCAGTGTGGGGGTGTAGGCTGCTTTTTAACGCAGTGAGAAACCAACCCTGAGAGTATCTGGGGAAAAGCAGATGCCAATGTCTATGTCCCTCCATGCCTGGGCATACCTCCCACCCCCTTGTCCCACCCAGCCTCACCATGGCACCTACATTCCCTTTGCTACCACCTCAGCCCTGCAAGTGCCTCCCAGGCACCTTCATGTTAGCCCCAGAGCAGCCGTTGGACAGCAGGGAGACATACCAGGATGTGGACCAGGACCAGCTCTGCTGGATTCCGGCACTTCTCGTGGAGCATCTCTTCCACGCAGGGCTCAGAGGGATCGGGCTGAAACCCACAGCAGTAGCGGTCCAGGCGGTCATGAACCTGCAGGAGACATTTGGGGACCTTAGCAGGGACAAGTGCCTGGGATGGGGAGGTCCTGTCATGAGCTGTTCTTGTACAGAGGAAAATAAAACATTTGCAAAGATCCGCAGGAGACGTGCAATGGAAAAGCTGCATACACCTGTGAGTGAGAGGAATGGAAGCACACATGCAAAACCCCTTTGGCATGAAGAAGGTGATAACAAAGGTGAGGGTGACAGGCTTTTCTGATGGAGTTCAGATACCTGGTACCTCCACATTCTGTATCTGCACAGAGTGAGGGGGCTGTGCTTCCAGTTGAAATGAAGATATACACGATGATGAATGAATAAAAAAAAACCAACAAAGCACCCAAGGAAACCTGGAGTCTGAAACCTCAAAAAGAATTTCTTTTTCCGAGTCCTGGTGCTCTGTATGACTGTTTCATCTTGTTCCTGTCACATATGCAACCTTTCATCTATCCCTACGGTAACCTGAGCAGCTCTCAATGGAAAGATGAATGGAAAAGCATCAGCAAGGGAAAAAGTGGTCTGTGCATACGCAGAGCATGCCTGACATTTAAGTTGGGCCACGGTGGCTTGTTTTAGCTACATTTGTGTTTAATCATTTGCAGGTGCTGCTAAGGCTCCATGTCATCCAAGCTGTCAAACCTCCTGCTCCCCATCCCAGTTCCTTGCATAAGCCCTGGAGCTGCTTAACAAATTCCAGTGTTTCAACCACACCCTTGGAGGAATGAAGGGCTTTTAAAAGATATGAATCTCTGCCAGACCCAGCCTCAGTATTTATGGAGCTTCCCCGGCTTTGTCAGAAGCAGCTGGTACATCCTCTGGGGTGATTTGTGGGGCAGACAGGACCTTGGCTGTCAACAGATCTCCCCATAGCTGTGTGCTGACATGACCCTGTAGGGGAGCTGCCTCACCTCCTCCTGATCTCAAGGCCTGTTTACAAAAAATCCCCACGTATATATATGCTCCTTTAAATACATATGAAATATATAAAAACATATATAAAATACAAAATAAATATATTTTCTGGTTGCAGCATGAAACGTCCAACTCGCTGATTTGCTCAGCATTGCTGGTGCCAGCCCAGGAGGCAAGGCTCGGGGTGCAGAGAGGCTCCTGGAGACACTGGAAGGGCTGGAGCAGGTCTCAGGTGACCCAGAAGTGAGCCACAGAGGCTGCCTATTCCCTGCACCCTGGTAATTAGCACAAGTTACCAATTACAGGCTGTGCTTTGACACACAGCTCAGTCTGAACCCAAACACTGACCAAGCACTGGAGAAGATGCTGCAGAGAAACATAAATTGTGATCTCCATGGTCATTCCATTAATAACCCTTTGAGAAGAAGGATTAGTCCCACTTTGGAGCCTCTTAAACCTCTCTCTTTTCTGAGGTTTAATGGAGAACTCAGGTCAGTATTTCTCCATTGGGAGACACTCTGGTTAAAAAAGTGCTTGAGCGTCTTGTCACAAAACACATGGAAACAAAAGAAAATATCACATTTCCTCCACACATCTCCTCTGTCTGCCTACTGGGGAGCTCAACACGCTGGTTTCTCTCACCTGCTACGTTATTTTGCAGGCTGCACAGAAGGTGAAGACAACCTGAGAGAACTTACAGAGACATTTAATACACTCAGCACTCCACTCACCCGCCCACGAGCACCTGTGAAACCGAGGTGGATTGGTGCTGAACCCGCAGAGGTGTGAGCTGGAGGCAGATCTGGTGTCCAAGTGGAGCCCCAGGAGAGGGACCAGGTGGCTGTGGAGATGCTGACAAGCCCTCCCTCCCCTGATTTTTTGGTATTAATTTCTTCTTTCCAGAGCCTAAACAGCTCTAATTCATGGGAATTTTGGTATTATTGCTAGAACACAAATACATCAGGCATACCTTCTCCCATCCAAGCTCAAACGCTACGAGAAGCTCACCTTCAGCCCCTCTTATGCCCATCCTGGGGCATCCCCTTGCATCTGATAGGTTTTTCCAGTTATGATTCAGCCTGGGATGGCTTCCTCTAGTGACATTTTCCTTGCTCTCCCCCTGGGTGGGAAGAGGGTGTTCCAGGGCAGGGATTTGGCTGCAGAGTTGATTTGGTTTTGGCCGTCTTTAAGTGCAGGTCAAAGCTATCAGCAGCTGCCACTTTTCTACCAGGCTTGGCATTTTGCCACCACTAAAACATTGCCCATAGTGGGGAGTTCCCTTATGGCAAATACCAAGAGAAATTAACACATAAGAAGCCAAATTTTAAGAGAAATTTAAGAAAACTACCAAGATTCAACGCCAATGTACAACAAGGCTCAAATCTCACAACTTCTCCTTCCCCAGTTAGGGTGTGAGATGCTAAAGCCATTTCTGAAAGATGCTGCTCCACTTCTATAATACCCTCTTTACCTTCATGTGACTTTTCTGCAGGGAAGGATTCCATTAGAATTATTGAGGAGAACCTGTGGATTGCCCTTGAATTTATCATTGCACTGCTTCAGCCCTTGGAGGAGGAACTCTCCTCAGAACTAGATACTTTCTCCTGCAGTCTTGGCCTTTCCACTGCACTCAGTGGTATTTTGGCCTGGGGAAGGGAAGGGGATTGGTTTATCTTCTCATTTCTCTGCTAAACTTCTCATTTTTCAGCTAAAATATTTTCAAGCCCAGCCAGAACTGCTCCACCTCTGCCAGCCGTAGTGTAAAAAAAGAGAAAGAATAAGGAAAACATATTTCTAGTAGTTTGGAGCTTTTTCTTTCTTCCTTTCTTTCTTCTTTTTTGTATTAATACTTGTCCTTTTAGGCAGTTTTCTCTTGTCTGATAACCAGCCCCCAGGTGCCTAAACAGGCTTTCTTTTTCTCCACAGAAATCCCACTTCCCTCCTCACAGCTGCCCTCCAAGACCTGATAACTCTCTGGGATACTGTTGTAATCCCTCATAACAGCAGGGTATGATTTTCCAGACAGAAGATTAAGTGCTATTAATGCCGAGGAGAAGAAAGGCAGTGCTGTCCAAGGCAGGGCTCCTTATTTCCAGTGCCAGCAGCACATCCCTGAGTTTAGATGTGATGGAGCTGATGAAAGACATGCTGCTTATCCCTAGGGATGCCCTAGGGATGTCTCTAGGGATGTCCCAAGCCTCTGTCAGCACAAAATGAACAGCAGAAAGCTCGCCCACACGAGGACAGACTCACCACAACCTGCCTGTGTTTCCCCTGCAAGTCCCAAACATGGACCATACTCAGGCCAAAGTGCTTCTGCACCAAGTTCTGCTGCTGAAGAGTGAAAATACATCCCAAGGAACCACAGCTGATGTGACCCCGCAGAGCAGAAGGAGACCATGCTCAGACAATGCAGGTGCAGGTGCAGGGGAGCTCAGGTGCCACAGCTGATGGGACAGGTGGCCTCAATCACCACAGCCCTACCTGGAGAAGGAAGTCAAAGAGGGCCAGGCGGCTCCACTCGCCGTGTGGGATGCTGGAGCAGGGAGCATCCCTGGCCACCCGCGTCGGTCTGTGGGACGGCTGCAGCATCTCCTGGTACTGCAGCCATCCCAGGACACAGGAGTTCTGGTCGTTGTTGGCATCCTGCAGGTGCTGGAGGTCAGGGGCCCACCAGATGACAGGGCGCGGGGCGCCGCTGGTGTAGCTGTAGGGCAGGAGGCGGCTGGTGAAGCGCCGGGCCACGGCGGGCAGGCTGCGGTTCAGCCCCAGCACCCTGTCCAGGTGGAAGGCCAGCACCTCGTACAGGTCCCCAGGGCGCTTGATGAGCCCACAGCGCCCATCCTGGCAGTCTCCTTCTGGGCTGGCCGGCAAGACATCCCCCTTGGCACGTCCCTCGGCATCCCTCACGGCACGCAGCCCCACTCGCATGATTTGCCCGTGGGCAGGGACGCGGGTTTTGGAGACCACCTGCCCAGTGGACAGCAGCCACATCTTCTGGAGGTCGTCAGCAGAGAGCCATGGGGGAGCGTCCCTCTCCACCCCCCGCCGCCTCCTGCTCCGGCCGGGGGCCCGCTCCTGCCGCCGGTGAGCGCGGGCCATGGGGCGCCTTCTTCTGTAGGCCTGTCCTCCAGACAGGGGGGCGGCCACCTCCCTCGGGGACCCCGGGGGGGACGAGGCCGGCAGCGGGAGCGGGGAGTGGTCTGGTGGTGGGGACAGGTGGATGAGAGCCAGCAGAGCCAGGGCCAGCAGCACCCCGAGAGCTGCTGGGGCTGGGGGCTTCATTCCCGTCCTTCGCCAAGGTCGCTGGGCCTGCGGGGACAGAAAGGTGGAATGATGCTGGAGTGTCACTGCAGGCAGAGCCCTCGGGAGGGTTGGCTTTAGAGAAGCAGCCCCTCTGCTTGTGTGATCCCTGCAAGAGGTATTCCACAAGCACTCGCTGCCTCCACAGCACTGCAGCAGGAGAGTTATGGCTGGTGCCATGATTTCTGCCAGAAATTAGCTGCAGTTCCTTCAGAAACAAACCAGAACAAGGGCTCCCTCCCCACACAGAGGTTGCCATATGTGCAGCACTGAGGTACAGGGTGGTCTTATGGGCAGTCAATTTTTCATGGTCAAATATTTTAAAGACTCAAGAAGTGCAAAAAAAAAAAAAAACCACAAAAAACCAAACAAACAAACCAGAGCAAATTCCTGTCTAGATGTGACCATTTTCCAGTTCCTAACAGGTTTTATTTTTCAGACCTTACTCTGGACACCATCACTGGTTCCTGTTCCGGTTGCACACTGAACCCATAACTTGGATATCTCAATGTGTGCTGAGACAAGGCCTCTGGAGCTCTGCCCATCACTGTATCCAGCAAAAGCAAGGCAGCTCCAAGTGTCAGTCAGGATCTGTGACTAGCTGTGTTTTTAAAAAACAGGGTGCAAACTCCTGGAGGGCTGAAGCACCTCTCCTATGAAGACAGGCTGAGAGAACTGGGGTTATTCAGACTGGAGAAGGCTCTGGGGAGAACTCACAGCACCTTCCTGTGCCTAAAGGGGCCCACAAAAGAGCTGGAGAGGGATTTTTTACAAGGATGTGGAGTGATGGGACAAGGGAAAAGGACTTTAAACTGAAAGAGAGGTTTAGATTAAATATTAGGAAAAAAATTCTTAACTGTGAGAGTGCTGATGCATTGGAACAGGTTGCTCAGATAAGCTGTGAAGGTCCCATTCCTGGAAGTGTTCAAGGCTAGATTGGATGAAACTAAAAGCAACCTGGTCTAGTGGAAAGTGTCCTTGCCCATGACAGGTGGGTTCAAATTAGATCTCTTTACAGTTCCCTCCAACCCAATCACTTCTATGAGTCCATGATATAATCTATTCTATATGTGAAACCTAAAACATTCTGACTCCCAGCACTAAGGAACTGCCTTTAAACAGCTGGGGCTGCCCTAAGCACAGAACATTCCCATTCAGGCCGGGGTGGAGGGCAGCACTGGGACATTCTCCAAGCCCATCCAGTCCCAGGATCACGCTGCACCCATGCCTCATTCACTCGGGTTTGGGCAGCCTCACACACCTCAGGAGGCTGGAGCCACAAAAAGCACCTTGGCACCGTTTCTCTGCTTTCAACAGGCATTTCCAAGCAGCTCAAACCTACATTGGAAGTCAAGGCGATGGTGAAGTCGATACATTTTTTTCCAATTATTTATTTTGGAAGCACAAGCATATCCATGGCAGACACAGCAGGACAATATATTGCCAAAGAAGGGATAAGAGACTGTTTATAAGAGGAAAAGATTGAAAAAAAGAGCTAAAAAGCTGGGGAGGTGAGAGCCAGCAGTGAGAATTACTTCCAGAAAGCAGCTGGGCAAGCAAAAGCATTTCCAGCCGTGGGGCTTTCAGGACCACAGGCTCCCACTGATCACAGGGACCCACCACCAGCACAACTCCTGCCCCATGAGCAGCTGTCCCAGGCAACCCCAGTGCATGAGATTAGGAGCTGACACAGCACTATCCTAAAATCCATGAGGTTTCACGTCGTTAGCTTGGGGAGACTGCTTCAGACAGCCCCCTGGTGAGGAGCCACATCCCTTGCAAAGACACTACATCAGCTGAAGTGGCTAAGAGCAGCCACCGACTCACTGGCCTCAGCCATGGCGGGGCTCCTTCCATGCCTCCCTTTCAAGGACTGAGCAGGTTTAATGCAGTTTGTAAGAGCTATTGATGGTGCACTTGGAGTGATTCAGCTTTATGGCTCTCACTTAATTGCTTCTCTCCCAGAAATACAATGTAGTGCAGCAAAATATATCTGCTGGGCCGAATGCTTTTTTTCAGACAGGGTTTACACCAGCCTCTGCCAGGAACCAGGGGCTGCCTGGTACAGGTCTTTGGGACCTGCTGGGGGACCTCTGCTTTAGCTCTTCCCAGAGTGGAAAGGACCTAGTCCAGGGTGAGACTGTCCAGAGAGGGATGTCCTGTCCTCGATCACCAGCAGGGGTATCCAAGGCCTGGCATTAACTGTCCCAGGCATCAAACTACACGTCTGAATCACAGTCTTAGGTGCCTTTCTGGGGAGGGGATGAGCATCAGCACCCCTAAGCACCCTGAGGGGCAGCAGGACTTCTGTCAAGAGGCTGGTTGTGATCCCTCCCCAGCTTTCCCCCCCTTGGATGGGATAATGGTTTGCTGTGGAACCACAGCCAACACCAAGTGACACAGGCAACACCCGAGCTCAGCTACTCAAAACCTGCATGCCCCGGATTTCAAGCAAATTCTGCCGAGTGCGGACACACATTCTTTCCCAAACACCTGCAATCCACGTCTGGCCTCCTGAGCAAGAGTTTAGGGGAGGTGCAACATCTAAATCCTAGTTTAACCATAGTAAAATAACTCTGTGGCTTATAAAGGGCTGATCCTGGTATCCTGATACCCACAGTCCTTTCAAATCATCACTGTAAGTGCCTCAAAATCTGTTCCTCTGTCCTCAAAGTATGCTGGATTAACAGCAGTGATATCTATGGAATCAATCCCAAAGGATAGGGCTAACTGTAAATCTCAGTATTCCCATCTGCATCCAGTCAAGTCCCTTCCCAAATCTGTGCTTTCTTGGGCATGTTCTCCCAGCACCTCCCCTGTCCCACCCTTCTGGAGAGACACAGCCCATCCCACTCTCCCCAAAAACCCGTGTAACCCTTTTCTTCAGCACGGAGGATTCTCAGGGTGATTTGTTTTTGTTATCCAGCTGATAATAACTCTCTGGTTGCTTATACCATCTCTGGTATCTAAAAAGCCTGTCTGCCAAAACTTCCAGTATCCTGGGGGAAGAATGCATGTGGGAACCACATGGAGAACCTTCAAAGCACTGCAGGAAAAATCCTTTTTAACCCACAGCCACAGAACAGAGTATGCCAAATGGATGGCAACGATTGCTGGGTTTTTAATGTCAAGTCAGTTTTCAGTCCAAGTGGTTAAGGAATCATTATTGTCCAAACCCACTTTGTCTTCCTTGTCAGTGAGCTTGGGTTTGGGCATCACAAGTTAGAGCCCCATTGCTTTCCCACCCTGAACTTGAAACAGGCTGTGAAGTTGGGCAAGGGCCAGCACAGGCTCCCTTCCCCAGCGCCGTTCAGGTTTCCCTGCCACATCGACAACAAAAAGAAACAAAAATGATGCAAGTAGAGTCTCTGTGTTATTTCTGGTGGTTGATATTGCAAATTTAATATCAACCAAGGTGATAAAACATTGCAGAAATAATACTGTATTTACAAGCCCTGGGTAAATACTTTCCTAGAGCCTTCCTCTAAGCCCATGCTGTAAAAAAATGCTGCAGTTTAAGCTGTGGCTTCGATTCAGCCTGAAATGCAAACCATACATACAGCTCTGCTTTGCCAGGCTGACATACTGACAGTACAGCATGTCTTTGCCAGAAATCAGGTCCTTTTCCCAGCAGGCAAAATCCATAAAAAGGCTTAAGAGAAGTACTACTTGTTCCAGGATGCCAATAAGTAAATAATATATATTCTCACTCATCAGAGGGACATGCAGCACAGCCTGGGTTCTTAAGGCACAGTGGAGAGCTGTGCAGCTTTGATGCTAGGAGATAAAACTTTCTAAGTCTAGTTGGGGGTGAGGTGGGGGAGGATTATCCTTGACATTGTATTCCCAGGACGCTTGAACCTTGGCAGAATTTGAAGCAGAGAAGCCTGTTTTCAATTTCTTTTCAAAGTGCATCAAATTGGCTTTGTTGAGCTTGAAAGAAAAGAAAAACAAACCCGAAACTTCATTATCCAAGAATGTAAGAAACAGCCCTAAGACTAGAAAGATGCCACGGAAATACGTGGCTGTTGAAAACTGGATTGATTTCTGCTTTCCTCTGGCATTCAAAAGAGTCCTCCTGCCCCTGCACCGGCACTGCAAGACGCCTTCAGCAGTAAATCCCACTGTCCCAAAGAGGTGCCCAAAGGCGCCAGGATGGCTCAGCCATGGCCATGTCACTCTTGGCCACCTGCCTGCCCTAGACTCCCAAGCTCAGAAGGCTTTGCCAAAGGCAACCTGCCGATGAGCAGGTTAAAGGCAGGCCCGTGTGCTTATCGGGGCGCACTCTGAGCGGGGTGCAACACGCACGGCCGTGCTCACCCTCCCAGCTCCGTGCCTGCTGCCCGCCCGATGAACCGCAAAACCGCCTGGGCAGCAGGAGGTGCAGCCTGCCGTGACCAATTTTAACAAAGACTGCTTGAAAAACAAGTGGGAAACCTCCTCTGCCTGCCCCCCACCTCTGGGAATGGCTCCAGAGCCTTGCACCCACACATGGTGCTCGCAGCAGCTCCCGCTGCAATGGGAGAATGGGCACGTCAATCAGACCTGGGATTGGATCAGCCTTTTCTTTGTCACATTGTGCAGGAGGTTTTCTTGGTTTGTTAAGGGCATGGCATGTGGGCTGGAGACCTACAACTGTGCTGAGGACATGGAAGGAGACAATACCTCTTCATCCCTGGAGTGACTCTGGGCAAGGAGAGGTGACTCTGAGCAGAAGGAAATGCTTGGCAGCGTCCATCACCCATAATTCAAGGGCATAAGTGCCTTCCCATATTATCCTGCTCAGGGAAGATAGATGGCTCACAGAGTGGGAATTACTAAAGACAGCTATTAAATGATGATTTCCAGTCCCAAAGGTAGCTCTGGCTCAGAGTGGCTCCTCAGGAGGGCAGGTCTGCTATGCTCCCCAGCACACGGGGACAGCTCCACCAACACTTGCCTGCACCCACATCGCCATGGGGCATGAAGAATAAGACAGCCCTTCATCTGACCTCACACTCCATCCAAGGGGCTGCAACTCCTAGCAGACCCACACTGGCTTTGTGCTGGGTTTTTTTCCTCCAGAAATGAAGGGTTTTTTCCTCAAAAATGCCCTTCCAGAGGGGAGAACCAGGACCCCACTACATTTTGGCACTCTGCAGAAACCCTGAAGACCATCCTGCTTAGCTCCAGGACAGGGATGTGGCAGGTAGGCCATGCCTGTCTGCTCAAGGTGCTCCTCCAGCCCCACTTCCACACAAGTGGCTTGGGAAGCTCCAGCCAGGCACTGAGAAGTTGGGAAAGGGGACTGCTCCCATAAAGCCTATGAAACAGAGTCACAGGAAACACTGGTCAGCTGAAGCTGGGGAGATGGAAATGTGACACATCACCACATGGTGCCTGCTGGGTCCTTCCCTGCAGAGTCAGCAAAGTCCTCAGAGCTGGCACACAAACCTCTCCACCAACACGTCCAAAACCAAACCAGAAAATGACCGAGTTAAATTGCCTGGGATGAAACCTTCAAACATGCTGTACTTTGTTAAATTTTGGACTGTCTGCAAAGTTTCTGGGATCATTTATAGCCTAAGTGTGAGATAAGTGTGCTTTGCACTAGCAGAGGGCAGCCCTCTGGCAGCAGCATCAATGGATGGAACAGTGTTGGCACTGTTCAGTCTGAGCACTGACTTCAAAGGGATGGTGCTGACACACCACCTTTAACTTCTCAGATAATGTTGCTTTCACAGTTCTTCGCAGTTATTACTACAAATTATAAAAACCTGGAAATCTTCAAGCTCCACAGCCTCTCTAGTAATAACCTGGCATGTCCTTGGCTCCACGCCCTGCATCAGTCCCTCAAACTTTTTGCTTCCCAGGGATGAAATGTCCTGTTTCTTGCTCTAAACCTCTCACCCAGACTGACTATTTATGTTTTTTTGGGAGGCTCCTTGCCTTGGAGGTTCTTCTGTACACAGCCATAGGCTAAGCACAGCCCCTTCTCACACACCCATCATCCAAGGGACCATTTTGAACAAAATCTTCAGCCATAGCTGCAAACTGCTCTGTTTAACAGTGCTATTCCCATTGCACTGTCTGCTCCCAGTTGAGTTATGCACCAAATAAGTCCAGCAGAAACACAGGCTTGTAAACTCCTTGCCCTCTCCAGGAGTAGCTTACAAGAGTGGCAAGACTCCCAGCATCCCAAATGTCCTGTTCAGTATCTCTGAAGAAGGAAGACCTGAAGCAGGAGAAAAGGACACATCTTGGAGGAGAGAGATGGCCAGCACCTGGCTGGAGGACACCACACTATGGGGTGCAGCTCATGCACTCAAGGTCAGGGTTGCAGCTTGGGGGGACCCAGAGGGGACACACACCTTGTCCTGCACCTGGTGTGGACTAAATCCCTTCAGGGTACCAGCAGGGACTTGCTTGTCCTATGAAGACACCGTCCTTACCCCAAAATCATGTGATTTTCACTGAGCAAAAGGAAATATTCATAATTCTCCTCACTCCCACTGTGTAAATCTCAGCTTGCAGACAGTTAATGCTCAGCTCTGTGTGGGATGGACAGGGAGTTTTTCATCCTGGTGCAATGCACAGTACAGCTCAGGACCACTCTGGTTTAATCCCAGAAGTCAACACAAAGCACCACAAAAACAAACAGTCTCCAGGATGCCACACTTCTTCTGCTTAAAGTAAGCAAACTAAAAGCTTTCAGATGCCTTATCTCTCTCCTATGTAAGTTCAGAGTCGGGGCTTTTACTCCAGACTCTTGCACTTAGCTGGATCCTCCACTTCTTGGAGACACGTTTCCCAAGGGATTGATGGCAGTCTTTCAGGACACATCACAGAGATGCACAGGCCTGCTGCCATTTGCATGTGCAAACATCTCCCTTACTTTTCACCACTGAAGTGATACCAACCTGCAGCCAAATCATCCAGGTCCCTGAGGACCTGAAACAGCATCCCATGTTCACAGGGGACAGTGAGGACCTGGGCAGCCCTGAATACACGATTGTCCTACTATCCTCACAGGACAAGGGAGGTCCTCCTCATCTTCCCTCCTCTCCCTCTGCTCACTCCCCTAACCCTCACACTTACATGAGAACAGCACAAGCTAGAAATTCCTGGCAGGGACGTCAGGGGGAAAAAGCAGCAGTTTTGGGAGGCTGTTGCCTCCCAAAGGAGGAGGCTCCTTCACTCCACCACTGCCGTACTGGCTCCTGCCAGGTTTCCCTTTTCCCCCTCCCCTCGTCCCAGTTTCCCGGCCAGCCTGTTGCACTCAGCTCCGTGACTTTTCGGAGCAGCTTTCCCACCTGACTGCTGAACCAGCAAGTAGGGGGCCCTTTCCCCAGTGAAACAGATGTGGCTTGCCTTTGTGCAACATCTGTGCCTCATGCCCTGCTCATTCTGAACAGTCTTGCCTTTGTTTCTGAGGGGCTGCAGGGGAATGCTTTGGAGGAGGGCAGCAGCCTGTGGCCCCTGGGCTGGACTCCTTCCCTTCAAGTCCCACACACAAACTGCCTCCAACCCCGAGTTTCTTCTGGGGAAGAAGAATGAGATTTGTTCCTGTAGCATTCTGGAACTGACAGTCCTCATGTCTGTCCTCAGCAGGTTCCAGCCACAGACCAGAACTTAGGAGCTGACTCCTTTGGGATTTCCCAACCCAGGGACGTAAGAACTGGAATCTGGGAGCCATGGACCCCCTTCCTCATGACTCCCCTCACCCCAGTAGCTTCTCTTCCTGCACCTTTGGGCTGCTCACCAACTCTGGTCTGGCATCCCCAGAGGGGCTGTGCTGCTGCAGCTCCTCTGCACATAACAAAGGGCAGAAGTGCTGGAAAGACACGTCCCTCTTGCAATTTGTTCTGGGCTGTATTTAATATGGGGAGGAATACATTACAATAAAATCACATTTTATTTCCTCCTGCTCTTGATGAGTTTGCCAATCCTGCTTGTGAGTGTCTGGAACGCTGCTAAAACTCACACATTTTGGCATTTGGTTCAGTTTTATTTATTTTATCCGAGCTCATGTTTTTTCTGTATTTTGAGAAGGAGGGATTTTGATCCACTTATTTTTAGTTTTTGTTTCTAACTGGTGGACCAGCACCAGGGACCAGGAATGCTTGCTTGGTGCCCAGTGGGGCTCACAAAACCCTCTTTGGGGTGTTGCAAGGAGTAGCACTGGAATCCCTTGTTGGAGTTTCTGTGGATGTTGCCCAAGTCAGACAGTTGGGTTTCCCTGAGCTGACTGTCAGGTTTTTCCCTTCCTGGAGAGCAGAAAAGTGCATTCGTGGGATTCCAAAGGGGAGGGAGAAGGGGGAGGACAGCGGGGCCTTTCAGCCCTGTGGGCTTTCTTCAAAACAGAATTGTTCATACCAGCCCTGGCCTCAGCTGCAGAAAGGTAACCCTATTTTCCTCTGTTAAGCCATTACATCTAAAAGAGAAAAAAAGGGGAAGAAAACTGCTTGCCACTTGGCTCTGAGTGCTGCCTGTGCCCTGCAGACCCATCCTGGGCAAAGCCTGCTGGCAGCCACTCCCCAGCCAGCTTCTTCTCCTAGCAAAATCCATGGGGTGAGCAAGCAGAGCAAACGTGGTACAAGCACTGGTGCAGCCAGGCTCACAGAAAAGGGGCTTTTCCTTCAGGGCAAGGCAAGTAGCTGCAGGTGGACTGGAGTAACTGAGCATTGGAAAAGAAGGGGTTATAGGGGCATTTGGAATCTGTGCCAGAGGATTAATACAGTGGAATCAGGCCCTCGTATTTAGAGTGCCTCATACTAGGCAAACAACAGCAACTGGAAACTACTCGCTGGCAGATTTTGAAGCCAGAAGAAAGAAGATGTTTCAGTAATGCAGTCATCCCCCAGCACTCTGTACTGTGGCAGGTCGGGCGTGTGCAGCAGCCGGATCCAACAAGAAGCCGGCTGCAGGCGTGCTCTCCATACCAACACAGGAGCTCCCAGCTGGCATCCCTCTAGCTTTCTGCAAGGGGTCACCCTTGTGGTGATTCTGAAAGGAGTCAAAAACCATCTTGAGCATTTTGTTTGGGGTTTTGCTGCAAATGAAGCAACAAGATGATCAGCTGGGGGCATAGCCTGGATTTATTCCTCATGACCACCACTGCCCTGTCTACAGGTGCCCAGAGCAAACCCAGATTATAGGCAAAACCAAAGTAGTCAAAGCAGGAGCTCACAAAGGGGAAGGGACTGCAGAAGCAGACCTTCCTTTGCCAAGGCAAAATGGAAAATCCTGGCAAAAAGTGAATACCCCACTCTCACAGGGGAGACCACACCAGGTACCTGGCTTAGGCTGTACGGGCTTTGAAAGGCTTCATAGTGAGGGCTTGTACAGAAAAATGTTACTGCAGACAACAGGCTGGTATGGGGAGAGTTGGCTTGCTTTTCTCTTTGACAGGGAGGAGTTACCTCCAAATTCAAAGTGGGTGACATGAGCCCCAGTCTTGTAATTCTTTCCTGCTGCTGAAGTTCATTAATTAAGAAACCCAAAGCAGCCTATGCAAACTGCAGAAAGTGTAAAGCATGACACCAGCGTTCCCTGCACACAAACACACACACTCCAGTGAAGGCTAGCACAGCAGCATTGTCCCCAGAGATTCTCTGAGTCATCAGCACACTCCTGAGGACATAAAAATGCTTCAGTGACACAAATGACCAGTTTCTGGCTGCAGCAGCAGGCATCTCCTCAGCTCATCCATCACAGGTTTGCAATCCCTGCCCAACACCAGCTTGGCAAGGGCTGAGGTGGTGAAGCAGGGACAGAGTCCCCCGCCCCAGTGCAAACTCCCTGGTATGACACCTCCCTGTCCCCTGGTGGGGCAGGGCTCATGGGGCATAGGGGGACCATCCCAGCTCAGCTGATGTGAGCTTGCTCAGATGGGTCTGCCAAGGGATGTTCCAAACCGGAGCACTAAAACTAGATAACATGAAGCACCACTTAAGGTTTGGAGCACGCTACAGATGTGGATGAACCTTCTGATGCTGGGGAAGCACAACATTTCTTGGGAGGGACATGAAGTTTTCCCTTGCCACACTGGCTGATTTTGTCAGGACCAAACAGAAGGCACAGAGCGGCTCGCCGTGATACCCCTGTGCACTTCGCTGCCTACACCCCACTGCTCGCCTGCCCGAAGCAGTGCCACCGGGCCACCTGAAGGAGGTGGCTTTTGGCTGAGGGAGTGTAATCACCTCCCCGGCTGACAGCCGTGCTTTAGCTACAGCAGCCCCAGGCACTGCCTTTAGGGCCATCCCGACAATCTGCTCTGTCCATCCCTAGTGCATTCTCACAATCTGCTCGGTCCATCCCAATGTTTTTAAGGACAGCAAAGCGCTGTAGCGGTTCCCTGCCTTGCTTGGCTCACCACGCTCTCACCCTCCGAGTGGTCCCGCTCAAGCTGCCCCCGGGATGGAGACAGCCAGGACACGCCTCTGTACCCCACATCCCGTGGGGCAAACCCAGCGTCGCTTCCCACTATCAGCTCAGCAAGGAGACCCGAAATCCTACCATGTCTCGCAGCAGCCGACGCGCTCCTCCTCATGCGCTTCTCTGGGCGACACGGTCACCTCATGAGTCGGGTGCCGGCCGCCTGTGGCACTTCCATACGACACCAGGAACGCACACAGAACACAAAAAAACCAAAACAAAACAAACAAAAAAGATTAAAAATACCTATGTGGGGAAAAAAAAAAAAAAAAAAAGAAAAAAGAAAAAATTAGCCAGCAACTAATCAGCTGGCTTCCTCTCCCCACGCCATTAATCACAGCCGGGGGCTGTCACCCAGGGGTGCCCCTCCGGGCTGTCCACAGTCCCTGCTGCCCAGCCCCGCAGTGCAAGGGCTGCTGGGCTCCTGTCACCACACGCCACACTTCACCCTGGGCGGGACGACACCCTTCAAACTTCAGCTGTGAGTTTTCAAACTCTGCCTCATCCCAGACCCACCTCCCTGTGGGGAGGGGAGTGGAGAGGCTGGGAAGGGGGGAACAGGCGTTTGAAAAGTCTCTTTTTCACAATAAAAGCCCTTCTTGCTGCTTTTTTTCCTGAATTTTTTTCAATACCAAGGGCCAATTTGAGCCAGAAGGAGGTGAAGACACACATGCTCCTCCCAAAGCTCATTTGTTCCCAGTGACGCCAGTGCCAGCCAAGCAGAGGGACCACTGGAGCCCCAGGGGCCACAGAGACCCCAGAGCCGGGAAAGTGAACCAGAGGTCTGTGCATAAGTGCCCAAGAAAATGCTCTTTGCAGGTCTTTTTTAGCATTTCTTTGCCTTTCAGTAATGGTCCGGCAAAAAGCTGTGCCACATCAGTGCCTGGAGTGGACGCAGACCTGGCAGAGGATTTCTGTTCTGCCTAAAAGTCATTAATGCATTAAAACCATTTTTAGGGTGCTTCCAGCTCTGGGCTGTGGCCAAGCAAAACTCATCAGTCCCTCACCACGGCAGGTGACACTGCCAAGTGCTGCAGCCCCTCACCAGCCCAGCCTGGGGACAGGAGGAAACCCTCTGTCTCAGATGTGGGGGCTTTCCAGCCCCCTGGCATGTGCAACTACCTCCTCCAGGAAACCATAAAACAAACCAGATTGATCAGCATTGTCCTTCACTGATATTCGTATTTTTTAAAAGTCTGATAAAGGTACAGTACAGGCTGTTGTGAGGTATAACAAAGATATGGTGGTCTAAAAAGAGAAGAGGATGAGGCTGAGGGAAACTGGGCCAAGTCACTCGACTAAGGCAGCACGGAGGGGTAGTGGCACGTGCAGGAGGAGGCTCCTGTGTCCCCAAGCCCCATTCCAGCTCACTGACCATGCACAGTCCACAGTGACATTTCACAAGGTGATGAACATGGTGGGTGCAAACAATGATGGCAGCTCAGCGCTCTTGTGCCAGTCCCAGGGCCCCAGGGCCTTCGTGCCCTCTTGGTTCACTGAGTGCATCTTACAGTACATCTCCCTACCCCTCCCACTGCTACTCAAAACTACAGCTAAGGAAAGAAGTAGTTTGAAGGTTACACACCCAAGCATTGTGTCGGCTTCTGGCTTCAGCACATCCCACTCCACATGCCATCCTTGGGCAGGAGGAAGGGGACAGGAACCAAGCCCTGCATCCCCTCCTTGCTGCCACCACCAACCTCATTGACCCCCGCCTGAACTGGACACCGCAGAGTTGAGCATCCTAAAACACTTCCCTTGAGGCCACTTCCCTGGGGGCAGATAATAACCTAATAATGCAATTAGCAATATTAACAATATTAGCAATATTAGCAATAACCTACTGTTGGCCTTGGCACAAAGATGGCCTGTCCGAAGGCGGAGCGAGTGCCAGGGAAGGGATTTGCAGGGCTCCAGAGGCTGAGCCCTGTGCATCACAACTCCTTGGTGCCACCTCGTTTTGGAAGCGTTTGCTTTCATCTCCCTTTCTTAATTTTGAAATGATTCAATTTATATGCAATTTTCTGTCAAAATGATTGCTGTCAGGGCAGCAGCACTGCAAACCTTGACTGACAGGCCGAGCTGGTCTCTCTGGATTGCCTCTCCCTACAAATAACCCTTTAAAATGCACGCCTGACATTTGAGGCATTTGACATCAGAAACAGGCTTGGATGGCTGCTGTAGCAGACAGACTTAAGTGATCAGTGGCCAAACCAGTAAGGTAAATCTAGTGGGCCTTGGAACAAATGCTCCAATCTTGGCATTATGATATTTTTAAAAAAATATTTCCCCCTTCCTTCTCCTGATTTTTAATGACATTCACTGTGCAAAAATCAGATTTAAAAAGCAGACATAAGAAGCAAGTGCATTGTAAACCAGTTTGCTGAGGAGGACTCCCCAGGTCTATAGGACTGTGACTACCTTGTATCTGAGACAGGTAGTCCTAAGCCCACCAGCACAGACTCAGATCCCATAAGTAGCATCCCTGCTACTGCCTTCTGGAAAATTAGTGAATACGTGAACAATGGAAATTGCTTTTCTTCTCTTCTTTTTCTTTTCTATCCCCTGACCACCTCTCCTCACATTCTCATGGACATTCCCGCTCACCCACACAGAGATTTCCCTGATGTTTCCCTGACTTTAGCTGAGGCCAGTCCTTCAATCAGACAGACACCACCTCTGCAGGATGAGAGACAGTCCCCGCTCCAATAAACTCCCAAGAGATGTAGGCAGCACAGGGAGATGGAGGAGAGCAGGGACTGCACCCAGCTTTCAGGCAAAATGTGAGTCTCCAAAACAGCCACATCTCTCACCAGGTGCTCAGGCCAGCTGACCTACAATTTCCAATACCAAAGATCTCCCAAGCCTAATCCCTCTCACTCTGTACTTAGGCAGCAGGAAAAGCTGTTCTGTCCCTGTTGCAAGGCACAGGACAGAAGTGTGGGGGGCTCAGTTTGCTGGTATCTCCTGGCAGATCCAGCTTAGCCAGGAGCAAGTAGTTTGAAACATCAGAGCTGAGACCTTTCTCTAGGGTTCTCTAAGCAGGCCAAAATCCAAGGAAACCAATGGAGAGCAAAGAAGGCCGTGGGTGCTGTTGCATCCACAGCAGCACCTCTGTGCTCCCCCAAACGACTCCACTGCAGGCACTAGCAAAATCTGGTATAACTCTGACTCCCTTTCATAGACCCTGACTTGCCTTTCCACTTGCTTGTCCTCATAAAGAAATGCCTGCTGCAGAAGGATGAAAATAGGCTGATTATTTTCTTCTTTCCCAGTGCACAGAAATACTTTTTTCTTTCCCTTTCTGTCCCAGTGGACCTGCATTCATTTCTCCCTTGGGAACTAAAGACAGGCAGTGGAAAGGGGACAGATTTCAAGAGCTGTCAAGGAACAGAAAGCTATTCTGCCTCTCAGAAAGTACAGCTGAAGGGTTTTTTCTTCCTTTTAGAAAAGCGTGAGGCTCTAATGGGTTTGAGGGGCTATGAATATGACTTTTCACATCTGCCAAGATAATTATAAGCTTGAATGAATTTCTGAGACCCAAACCCTGCCCAGATAAATCATACCTATCAAGCACTGATTAAAAACAAGCTATTCAGAAAGACTTCAAATTTATCTTCCCTTCCCACCCCACTATCTCCTGCATCTGCTGGTAATGGGTCTCAATGCTTTACTAAGGAACTGTAGAGGAAGCCCTGGTACTTCACCCTTTCTTTGCAGAAGGTGTGAAAGAGATGGGAAATTAAGGCTATAGGGATCAAGCAGAATGAAGAGGGATTTGGACTCAGACTGGGTCTGGCACTGGGAAACAGAAGATGCTGAGAAGCAGGTAAGATGCAAAAATTAGTTTTGCATCTGGTTTCAAAGCGTGACACGAACCCACGTCCCACTTCCCATATCAGTATCCCCACAAAGGACAAGCAAGAGTCCCTAACTCAGAGAAAAACACGGATGTGGGTGATTTCTTTCAGTTCCCTGTGTGTGGGAATGACTCGTGCATGTCAGGTTTTCCTCATTGTTCACATGGAAATAAGCCCACCCAAGTAATTTATGGAATGCACTGAATTTTCATAAATATGCTGAAGAAGCTGCACACCCCCAGTGCAGTAATTAGAGTAAATTAATGCTGCTGGGATGGCTTTGTCACCGTTTGTCTGACTGAAGACAAAAGGCAGAGAGGTCACATCCTGAAGGGAGAGTAATCCTTTATAAGCAGTGTTTAAGACGCCAGAGGAAACAATAACATCTGCAGAGGAACCACATGTTCCCTGAGTGCACAGGCTTTATACTTCCCACAAATACCTATTGTATCCTCCTTGTTTTCATGACTCAAACACAAGCATATGGAGGAAGGGACAAAGAGTTATTAAGTCCTTCAGAGGTGATTACTCATTCCTCCAATTTAACATTTTAGATAAACGCTACAAACTCTGAATTCCTTGTCAGAACACAGTATTGTTTTTACAGAACATGAGCTGAGTCAAATGAGTTAAGGTTCTCTTTTTATTTTTTAATTTCTAAGGGATATTTTTAAAGCTCTCCTATGTTCAGCCAGAAAAAAAAATGTTACCACCCAGGTTCTGTGTCCAAGACATTTGCTGTGTTATTAGAGAAGGAACTGTCCCCTAGCCTGCTCCTCCAAGAAAAGCTGACCACTCTGCATCACCAAGGGTCTCAGCCTCCATCCTCCACCAGCTTTGGGAAACAATTGAACTTCAGCCCCATGTGGAAACAGTCACTGACAGCCCAGCTGTGTTGTGGCATCCCAAGTCCATGGGAGAGGGTGAACCTTCCAGGTGGCACAACATGGGTGCCCCAACAGGGTTCCATCCCCCTGGGTTCCATTGCTCCCCACAGCTGGTATAACAACTTGAACTTCAACTCTGACTTTCTACCTGTATTTCACCCCAGACACCTCTGTCCTCTTCAGTCAGTCCTTCCCAAGGCAGGGATTCCTCTTTTTTTAAGCCTTATCTTTTCTTCTTCTCTCTTTCTCCTTTCTAGATACAAACCCCAGCACTCCAATAAATCTGAAACACCATTTTTTTGGACTGTCACCATGTAAATCAAGAGATTCATATCTCTATTATTTAGTATCCCACTAATCTCGCACCATCTGCAATGTTCACTAGCAAATAAATGCGTGTGTGTCTGTGTATCCTTAACTTGATCACTGTTTGAAAATACAGGATGTTGGATGAAGAACAATTCCACCCCACTGCATATAAAAGCTTTAGACTGATGTCTCATTTTGGGATCTGTTGTTGAGACAGTTTCTCATCTAATATGTAAAGCAGTCCCTGTAAATTGTACTGTTTGCAAAATAAAAAGAGCACAGCAAAATGGTGCTGTGTCTGTTGCTTTGGAGACACCCAGATGTGCCCTGCCAGCACGGACGCCGTGCTCTCCTCGGGAAGGTTGGAAGATGAGTTTGACTGATGTTAGCTGAAAATTGTTACACTCATAGCTCCTCACTTCTTCTTAACAAAGGCTTTGCCTAGCCATCCACTTGTGCTGATGCCTTGAGAGGCTACCTAGAACAGAGGCTAGACACTGTTAAAGGAATAAAGTAGGTGTTTATTAAAAGGCCTTCAAAGGATACACCCTGGGTAGTACAAGAGCCCAGCTGAGGCTACACCCAAGATGGATCACGATGGGTCACGAGTTTTCCCACTTTTATAAGTTTTTATCCATATTGGGGTTAATTGTCCAATTACAGCTTCAGGTTATGAAGTCCCATCCTCCCAGATTGCTCTCCTCAATTTGCTGTTGTTTATACTTTTTGGGCCTGAAGCTCCAACGGTGTCCTTGGTTCTCAGGCTGGAAAAGGATTGTTCTGTCTAACTAAACTGTGAGGAGAACTTGCTAACACTTTACATGAAGTTCAGAGTTATATACTAATGCAGTACAGAATCTGGATAATATGAAAGCTAGAACTTAAGGCATCAGTGCTACACATATGGAAGGTGGCCAGGAAAAGTCACTGGAAACTCTGTATCATCACAGAAAAAAATCCTGAATAGTTGAAAAATTAGTGCACAAGTTACTTGGTCTTAGAGGGGCTAAGAGTTAGTACTGGGGGTTCAGAAAGCTTCATGGCTGATTCCCTTGGCCTCCTGAGCAGGAGTTGTCCAAGCTCATCTTACTCTGGAGGTGCTTGGGGAGAGAAAATGAGGTGTGGTGGGGCTTTGCAGGGAGCAGCTCAGCTCGTCCCTGCCTGCTCTTGCACCTCACAGACAGGGCCAGGATAAACACAGGTTCTCCTGCACCAGCCAGAGCTCCCTGCATGGCTTAAAACTGCAGGCAGCTTTCAGGAAGCCTGAAAGGGAGCACAGACAGTGCCAGGTGGGAGCACAGAGCATTGCTGCCTGTCAC
This sequence comes from Dicaeum eximium, assembly GCA_013396995.1. Classification (NCBI taxonomy): domain Eukaryota; kingdom Metazoa; phylum Chordata; class Aves; order Passeriformes; family Dicaeidae; genus Dicaeum; species Dicaeum eximium. The sequence goes on along the minus strand of VWZP01004258.1, from coordinate 566,988 downwards.
ATTAGTAGCTACTGGTGCTGCATGCCTTGCCTCCCCAGAGAGTGTGACTGTGGCTCCCCAAGACCTTGCCAGAGGTCAGTTCCTACCTCTGCATGTGAACAGGCCAGATCCTGGAGGCAGAGCCTGCCCTCCTGGGTTTGCTGTGTGCCAGTGTCAGGAGCCCAGGGGACATCAACCTAGCATATGACTTCATTTTCCTCAGAGCATCTCAGCAAGCCTCCAGCTCTAACCTGCAGGATCACACAGAAACAAGGGGAAAATGAACACAGATTGATGCATGGAGCATTTCCACCCCCCCCAAAAAAAAGAGAGAGAGGGAAAACAAGACAGAAGCAATCTGTTTCTTTTCCTGGAAGGAGCTGTTGGCATATGCTTGAGTTGGGACCACAAAGACACTCTATTGGCTGTGTACATACCTTTGCACTAGGGAAAGTCCTCTGTCACTGTGATGCCTTTAACACATGGAGCAATCAGGCAGTATTTAATCTGAGAGCTTTGAATTGTGGCTGCTGAAAATAGGGTCTGACCAACATATGGGCTCATGAATCTTTCCTGACAGCCTGCAGTTACAGAAGCAAGAAATGGAGCCTCCTGGTTATAAATTGGTCATGAATAAATTTAGGTTGACAATTAGAAGGTTTCTAATAATCACAGGATCAGGTTCTGGGAACTTTCAGGCAGGAGAGGGCATGGGCTGTGAACCTTTGTCACTCCCAGTAGAGCAGCATAGGAGAAGAGAGGAGGGAACTGAATGGCATGGAAATGGCATCCTGTCTGTATCCCCAGGGATGGCTTTGTATTGTCTGCTAATGGTACAAAGCAATAGCCCTGGAGCCTAATTTCTCGAAAAAATGTCAGAAAGAAAGGTCAGGTTGTCAGGGTCTAGCTTGTTGGGCATGTTCTCCTTTCAAGGACCATGAAGACACTGAATTTCCTGTCTGAGCAGTGACCACCCAGGGCTGTTGGCAGTGCCTGTAACCTTGGGCACTCTCATCCTGTCATGTGGCACTGGGACTTTCTTCTGCCCAGAATCCCAAATTTTCTATAGGATGCTAGAAATTATTTTGCACCATGGACTGTGCGGATGCTTTTCAGTCTCCTGTTGGAATAATTGTCCTGTGGCACAATTGCCTGCATTGACATTTAAATGCAACTCTCCCTCCCACTCTAGACCTGCCGTACTGCCGGCAGAGACCTGGCCTGTCCAGTATGAACATCCTTCCTTCCAAGGTCATGTTTAGCTATCTAGGATTTGAGGAAGCCTGCTCACATCTGGGATGAGGATCTGCATGCATTGCCAACAGCAGCAGCTTGTCAGCCTCTCCCTGGACCTTGAAAAATGCTTCAAGCAACCGGAGCAAATATGATGCCACTTTCAGCTAGTCAGACTTAATTTATTTCATTATGCCGTGAACTCTGATTTTTTTCCATTATCCACAGAGACTTCTAGGATGAGCTAAGACTCAAATGTGCAATGTGAATGAGACAAGCAGTAGAAATAAAAGATAAACAAGGAAGAAACCCCTCCCTGTAAAGTTATTCAGGGATTCCAGGGAGGAAGAGAAGGAAGAAGGAAAAAGCCCTCAAGCCTATTTTCCATCTCTTCTTTAGAACATTTTTACATAGCACCTGACTGTGGCAATAACACAGCTAGCAATAGCCTCTTCTTTTGTAAATAGGAGGCTCAAACAGTGGCAATAAGAAGTCTTGACTGGTGAGTTATTGTAAAAATATTCAGATGTTGTGCTCCCCCACTCTGTGTCCTTAGGTAAAACTCCACCAGCACCCCAAGGTGGATGCGAGGGAAGAGCTCAGCTCTGCTGAGGGCCATGATGAGGAGGTCAGGTCCTCTCTTCACTATATGTGAGGAACAGTTACAGAACTAAATAATCCTGAAAAATACCCTCCAACCAGGGATCACCAGGGAAATGTTAAAAAGTACTTCTTCTGTAACAAGAACTGGCTCAATGCACTTTAGGAAGGAGGAAGTGGCTCTGTGCTGGTGGCAATGGCATAATTTTTATGTTGGTGAGGAGCACAAATAGCTGACTGCAGGTGGAAGACTTCTCTAATTTGGATTCATATAGCTGGCTGAAAGTTTATGGGGGAGGTGGAGGGTTTGCCAGAAAGTCTTGCCTGGAGCCCACTCAGTTTTATCATCACTGAAAGGGAGGTGAGGAAAAGATGACCAACTCTTTGTTTATCTAAAACAAGAATATAATACAGAGAGAGCTGCACAAAGTGAAGGTTGGGCCATATTCCCACTTAAGGACACCATGAACTGAAAGTTGCACGGCCCTCAGGAAAGAAGCTTGTGCAGGGAAAAGGGTGTGGGTACATCACCAGCTCCCACAGGGCCTGTGTCAAAGCAGGGACAAGGACTGCAGGACAACCAGGGGTGTCGTGTTTAAACTGGTAAAAGCTGATCTTCTGCTTCAGTGAAGGAAATCCCAGTACAAACTCAAAAGTATCTGAGTGTAACAATAGTATATGCAACTTCAAACTCAAAACAACATTAAAAATTCCCAAATTAAACCCCAAACAAATCAACCCAGCCCCCCTCCTTCCCCACAGGATTATAGAATGGAATAACAAAAAGCTGAAAGCCTGAAATGAGTAGACCACACAGTCATCCCTGTAATTTGCTCCACTTACCACTTCCTTGCAAGCTGTACTTACTCATATACCAATAACGCTGTGAATAGAAATTAGCACCCCTTCATCTCGATAAAAGGCAGGCACGTGGAGCTTTCACAGACACTTCATCAGTGTGCACAGGAGAAAAGCAGAGAAAACTTATGGGGCTGGAAACATTTAAGGGGCACTATAATTGAAGCAAGACAAAACAAATAGAGCTGTAAATTAGACCAGATTTGTCATAAGTCCATCAATAAATGCAGAGATTTCTCTTTTAACTCTATTACATCTCCATGAAAAAGAATTGTAACACATTCAGATGCCAAAGACAGTAACAGACATGCTAGTCAAGAACCAAAAGCATGCAAGTACAGCATTTTTCAAGAAGAAGAAATATTCTTCTTCTGCAAATCAGTTGGCTTAGAACTATGGCTGGTTCATGGTAATAGCAGATTTTACACCTTTTAACTACAGATCATGCCAAGGGGTCCGATCCTACTCCTAGAATTGCTCACGTCTCCCAGACTTTGCAGCACAGGGATTAGGGCTGGGTTTGCCTAGTACTGGTATTGGTTTAGGAAATACAGCAATTATCTGCTGATCTCAGGGATGGGGTAGATGCCCTGCTCCGCCCCCAACCAGCCCACTACATGTTCTGCATGAAGGGATATGAGAAAACAAACACAGGGACTTCAGGCTCTTTCTAAACAGCAGACCCCATTTCTTGATGCTCAGCTCCACAAAGTAAAATAAGAAGCATATCCATAGTCCAGCAAAGTACACTTTAGTCAACTATAAAGGCAAAATGAAGAACTGGCTAAGCACATCCGGTGCTCTCAAGTGTTTGTGCCATCCTTTTTGTTTGGCACCATTCCTTGCACGGGAAGGCAGCACAATTGCCTAGCCTTAAAACATCCTTATGAAGAGCTAACGTTGCCATCGTGTGGTAACCTTCAGAAATAAACTGCACTCCTGCAGTCTTCGTCTCCCCCGCAGCTTTACAAAAAGGTAGAACCAGAGGGCTGGACAATGTCCGTGGACTGAAAGGAAGGTGGCCTGCTCACAATACAGACCTGCAGGTTTCAGAGAGGTTTCATGAGTTGCTGAAAGGAGCACCAGATGCTGCTGACATGGAATACCCAGTCGGAAATGCACAGTGCAGGTGCCAAAACCTAATATATTCTGTTATTGCTGTTTTCCCCTTTTGGCCAAACTGTAAAAAACAGTATTTGGACAGATATACTGCTTGGTAGGTGCGGTGCTACAGAGCTCAGCTTTCTTTTAAGGCACAGAACGCTCTCTGCCCCCAGCAGCACCTAAATCTTTGACGCCCCACTCTTGTGGCGCAGTGCTAAGGCAGACACAAACCTCTACGTGTGTTTTATACTGCTACCAGGTCGCTCTTCAGGACAATCCCAGCTCCCAAAGATTACCATACACATCATATCATGGAAAAGCTTCAGCTGCCTCAGCAGCTGCCAAGTGGTAGGAATGAAAACACTGGATAAATTGCAGCTACAGGTAAAGATGTTCTGGGGAAGCCAGTACCTTTAAAAACAAGTAAATGGTGTAGAAAAAGCATTTCTGAGCTCCTTATGATTGAAGGCACATCTATTTTCTGTAGAGGCACTTTTACAATTTTTTCCCCTCAGTCTTATATAACCAAGCTTAACAGTAGTACATAAAAAAAAAATCAAGAACCCTAAGGGACAAATCTTTCACCTTAAAGGACCTCCAGGTTGACAGACCTTTGAAGTTACTTTCAAGTTGTTTCAGAGTAGGTGGATTTAATCACTTCAAAATCCAATTTAAAATCAAGGTCTCCAGACACTTGAACATGGCTTTTAGTCCCAATTTGCATAATTTCTGATTTTTTTTCCCTTGGCAGTTATACCCCTTCCTATCAGCCATGTGCTTGAACTCTATTTCCAAGGGTATATAAATAGTTCAAGACAACACTGTATACTTCTGAGGATGTCTAATGCTAACCATGTAAATAGTTAAAAGCACACATTTTTAACATATGCTCATCAGTATATTTGACAACATATGACAGTATAAACTCTCACAACCTTCATTCTTCAATATATGTACCTCCTCCTCCAATTTGACTGAAAAAGTAATTTGCTTTTAAATTACCACATACCTGACTTACAAGACTTCACCATTCAATGTAAAGAAAATGTAGCTCCTGTCAAGAAACTACAGGAGGAAGCAGGAAATTACATGGATGCTGACACTAAGATTTGTAAACATTATTTTATAATGCAGACTAAACTGAGCAGTTTAGTGTTTCAGAGGAACTAATTTTTAGGTCATGCTCCCTTTTACTGGATGGTTTTGAATAAATAGTGGAAATTATATGCTGCATAGTTTAAGGAATTGGAGTTAATCTCAGGTCTTGACACAAAATCTTAAACGTTCCAAAAAGCAAGCCTACTAAAATACATGCCAACACTTTCCATCTTGTTAATACATCACAGATTGCTGTAACTGTGCTTACAGGGCAGCTATGGCATTTGACATCTGAAGCATCCAAGTATTCCAGGTCACTACTTAAGAAACAGTTTAAGTTTTTTAGAAAATAATGTAGTGTTTGAACAGCAATTTGTCAAGTCTTCCAAACACTGACATTCTTGTATTCTAACCAGAACACATCCTTTCAGCACATGCCTGAATTTATACAGAACTAGTGTAATTACTTTCATGTATTTTACACTCAAGACTGTGTAAGTAATATTGTCCATTCCCAACCAACTCCAATAGCAGACTGCTTTTAAATGTCAGGATCTTAACTACTTCAAATAACTGGGAATGCAATTATTTCAACTGGCATTCGGTGTAGAGTATTGGGCATAGCATGGCAAAAGCATGCTCCTGGGGAATACTAGAATCCAACACTTGGTCATTAAAAAATGAGACAACCACTCTTGGTGAGAAATAAAAACAAATGTATGACTACAATTTAAATCAAATGTTTGTAATTTTAAAATTAGAACAAGGACACAGAGTTATACATAATGAGAAGTTCATTTTATTTCTGTGCCTTCTGTGCCTTCGGTGCTGGTGCCTTCTCTGGCTTTTTAGCCTTGGGTGCCTTCTCTGGCTTTTTGCCCTTTGCTGCCTTCACTGGCTTCCCTGGCTTCTTGCCTTTTTTAGCAGCCATCTTCTGGAGCTTCTTCATTTCATGCTTGATGATTCTGTTTCTCTGTTAGAAAAAAAGAAAACGTTTGCACTTAATCAGAATGAAAAGAGCAAGAGTTCAAATATTGTTCCTTAATTCAAATTCTAAGCTTTCAGATTCTGCCTCTTTTCATTATTACCCTTTACCGTGCATTATATTTGAAATCTCAAATTCCACCTAGAACTGTTCCAATCTACCAAGTGGACATTATCATTCTGGCTGGTAGCTCAGGCATCTCAATATTTCATGTGTAATGATTTTCATTAGAGGGTGAAATACAAACAGCAGCCCATCCAGAGTATTTCATTTTATCAGCAGGCAGTTCTTTCCTCAGCTGTAACTTGGGAGGACTGACACATGGATTATACAAGTTCAAGTCTGAATAACTACAGAAGAGAAAGTGATGATATACAAAAAAGCATGGAAAATTCAAGGCATTCGCATCCATGGTATCATCCCATAACCCAAGCCAGCTGTGAAAGTAAGGCTACTAACACTGGATGTTACTCTAAAGTGAAAGCTACAAGCATTAACCCCATAAAGAAGCAGCACTCCAACACTTACCATTTTCTTTGCTTTCATCACCTTGTAGCGATCAAAGTCAGTCATTTTGGCTTTCTGTTTGAAAAGAATCAGTCATGAAACTCTGATATATGCAACTAGTACAACTCAGCGTTCCAGAGCATTCCAAAAGCAACTGATCATCTGCAAATGAGGTTTATCTGCACTTCTGAAACTAGCTCACAATTTAAGGCCATTGCACCATCCCAGGATGCAGGAAAAGAGGTGCAGGAAAAGAGGCTGTTACAGAAATAACTCAACAAAACCACAATCACTGTTACAATACAACAAGTTTAAGCTGGTAAATTAAAAACCTATGCCTTGTCTATCTTTAATCCTAACTTGCTATTGAAAACATGCAGCCTTTAGACTGTATCTAATTTTACAAAGCAGAAACAGTGCAAGTACTCCTCATGCAGTGAAACACTGTTACCTTTTCTCGGGCTTCAATCTTCTTTGCCCATCTTGTCGCTGACCATTTTTCATTTATATTTTCCTTCTCCCAGGCAAGTCGCACACACTTCTGACGAGCACTGCATTGGAACAGTCACAAAATCATATTCAGTCTTTATTTTAAAAAGGTTCTCCCTGATGCTGGCCTCCCACCTTTCATTCAAGGGAAGATAACTCTACTGCATTACTTCAGGCACCTTACTTCAAGTCAATGTCACATGCATCTCCATGGCCTAATTAATGTTTTGTTGAATAAACACTTCGCTAGAACTGACAGAATCATGGAATAGATCAGGTTGGAAGGGACCACAGGGAGGGTCACCAACTCCAACTCCCTGCTCAAGCAGGGCCATCCCAGAGCACATGGCACAGGATTGTGTCCAGGGGGTTCTTGAGTATCTCCAGTGAGAGAGACTCCACCACCTCTCTGGGCAACCTGTTCCAGTGCTTGGTGACCTGAGCTCCAGGAAATCCTCATCTCTCTTGCCCTGAGGAGTCCAGAACTGGACACAACACTCCAGGTGTGGCCTCACCAGAGCAGGATCACCTCCCTCGCCCTGCTGGCTGTATTCTTCCTAATGCCCCCAGGATATCATTGGACTTCCTGGCCACAAGGACACTGCTGGCTCAGGGTCAGCTTGTTGTCCACCAGGACCCTCAGCTCCTTCTCTGCAGAGCTGCTTTCCAGCAAGCTGGCCTCAAGCCTGTACAGGTGCTCAGGATCACTGNGGGCAACCTGTTCCAGTGCTTGGTGACCTGAGCTCCAGGAAATCCTCATCTCTCTTGCCCTGAGGAGTCCAGAACTGGACACAACACTCCAGGTGTGGCCTCACCAGAGCAGGATCACCTCCCTCGCCCTGCTGGCTGTATTCTTCCTAATGCCCCCAGGATATCATTGGACTTCCTGGCCACAAGGACACTGCTGGCTCAGGGTCAGCTTGTTGTCCACCAGGACCCTCAGCTCCTTCTCTGCAGAGCTGCTTTCCAGCAAGCTGGCCTCAAGCCTGTACAGGTGCTCAGGATCACTGTTCCCCAGGTGCAGGACCCTGCACCTGCCCTTGTTGAACTTCCAAGGTTTCCTCTCTGCCTGACCCTCCAACCTGTTGAGATCCTTTTGAACGGCAGCACAGCACTCTGGGATATCAGCCACTCCTCCCAGCTTTGTGTCATCATCAATGAACTTGCTGAGGAGGCATCTGCCCCTTCATCCTAGTCACTGATGAGTAAATTAAGCAATAGTGGGCCCTGTATTGAACTCTAGAGGACACCACAGGTGACAGGCCTCCAACCAGACCCCGTGCCACTGATCATGGACCTTTGGGATCTGCTCCCAATCCTGCAGATCCTCCCAATCCCAAACCTCACTGTTCAAATGAGCAGCTCCTAGTACTGCTTCAGGATCAGAAGCACTGCACTTTTTTGATTCTAAATTACAGAAATTCATACATTAACTGAGCTAAAAGAACAGAATGAGTTCAGCCTCCTGCACTTCCAGCATAGTTCTGCAGGCAGGGAGCCTATTTCATGCCTGAAGGTGACTTAAGCAGTAGCAAAAGCAAAGCTGCAGCAGCATTCACACTGCTTTCCCCACACCACCCAGCACAGAACTACCTGTGAGATGCCTCAACTGCTGTGAGACTTCCTTTGCTCCTGAACAGCAGCTATCAGCCAACACTGCAAAGAAAACCTAAACATATTCAACTATGCTCGCAGTCTGCCTAATTTTTACTGTTAATCCACTACTGTTTGAACCTTCTAGACTTAGCAAGGATGAATCCTCAAGTGACAGCACAGGGGTTTTTTACACAGGTCAAGAAAAATGCCAGCTCACCTGTGTGGGAACTTCAGGACAAAGTCAGTCAGCTGCATGCACTTGAAGGGCATGGCCTGCCTCCTGACACCACTGCAGGGGCCATCCACCAGTGCCTGAAAAAAGGAAACAAATGTGGGTGGTTGGCAGCAGTTTTCCCACTGCATTTGATTTAGACAGCTGCTTCCTAATAATGTATGAACAGTATCTTGACAACACTGATCCCCAATTGAAACACACATGTTGCAGACAAAAGTGGAGATAGTTAAGTCTTGCCTGTACAGCCCAAGCTTTACAAATAGAATTTTAAAGGCCTGCCTTTGACAAAAAACCAAACTGAATTAAAAAAAAAAGGCACACAAAACTAAGATGTGCACAGGAAGAATCCCCTAGCCCAAATATTCACTTTTACACATGTATTAATGCCATTCCATTCATAAGCTTTAAACTCCAACTGACATCCCACGTCCACTTCTACACCAAGGAAACCAAGCAGGGAGAGGAATGTATCACTTGCTGGTGGGAAAAAGTGTGTTCCTAAAGGTTTCAAATACAACAGCTGTAAAATCCTATCAACTGCTTATTTGAAAACAAAATTCCTATTGAAGTCAATACACACAGCCTTAGCATACAAGCTTCTGTTAAGGCAGAAAGGAGGAAATACAGAAAATAAGCATTCACAACTTACCCTATTTTGGTCAATAACATCCACGATGGCCACCAGTTTGCCAGCATGTGGCCCGAAGGAGATGAAGGCAACTCTGCCGATCTCCACAAAGCGCTTGAACACCTGGGAGAGCAGGCAGGAATGGACAGAGAGTTAGGCAAGAACACCCCCAAGGCCATTTTCAGATTCAAGGCTCTGAGAGCCTTTATACGAGCTCCCCAAAAAAATCACAGAATGGTTTGGGCTGGACAGAGACCTAAATGATCACCTAATTCCAACCGCCCTGACGTGGGCAGGCACATCTTCCATTTCACCAGGATTTATTACAAGGTTGCTCAGAGCTCCATCCAGCCGGGTCTTTAAAACGTCCAGGGATGGAGCATCCATAATTTCAACACCCTCTCAGTAAAGAATTTTTTCCTACTAGCTAATCTAAACCTACTCTCTGTCGGTTTGAAGCCATTCCCCCTGCCCCGTTACCACATGCTCCTGTAAATAGTCCTACCCCATCTTTCCTCTAAGCTTTCCCTTCAGCTCCTGGAAAGCTTTCGAACCGCACGAAACCCCTACGCTTGAGCACAGGTGCCGCGGTCCCGCCGCGCTCCGACTCCGGCCCTGCCCGAGCGCGCTCAACACGCGGAGCGCGGCCCCGGCCTAGCGCGGCTGAGGCGGACGCGGGCTCCCCGCCGCCGCCGCGGGTGCCGGGGCAGGGAGGCGCGGGCGGGAGCGCTGTGGCGGCAGGAGGGAGGCGGAGGTAGGCGGCGGGAGGCGGCGGGAGCGCGGCGGGGCCGGCGGAGCGGGGCATGGCCGCACGTACCATGATGGCGGCGGAGCAGAGAGGGCGGGGCGGCCCCGCCGGCNCGGGGCGGCCGCGGGGGCGCGCGCCGTGGCCGTTGCTGCGCCGCGCGCATGCGCTGTGGCGGCCCGGGCGTGAGTCCTGGGCGGGTTCCCGTCCCTTCCCGTCCTTTCCCGTCTTTTCCCGTTCCTGTCCCAGATCTCGTGTCCCTGTGCCCGTCCCTCAGTCCACGGCGGCAGGCGGGCTTTTCCCGGAGGATCAGTTCTTCTCTAGCCGCCTGCACGGCCTGCCCTCCGCCATAGGCGCTGCATTAAATTGTCTCTCTGTGAGGCCCTCACGCCCAGCGTGAGCGCACCCTGCACTGCTGAGTGTGGGATAGAGCGAGGTTGTCTCAAATCAGAACGCTCTTTGGTGTAAGAGCTTGTACACTTCGTGCCGCTTTCGGCTGGTAGACTTAGTCTTCTTCACAGTGGCTTGTATGGAGCCGTGTTTTGGGTTTGTGCTGNTTTGGATTTGTGCTGAACACAGGGTTGATAATACAGAGATGTGTTTGTGATGGCTGAGCAGGGCTTGCACAGGGCCAAGGCCTTTTCTGCTTTCCATACTGCCACACTGGCCAGGGATTTGGGAGTGCATGGGAGGCTGAGAGGACACAGGGCTGGCACAGGTGACCCAGACTGACCAAAGGGATATTCCAGACCTTAAAGTGGGGGAAGGAGGAAGTGGGGGACATTTGGAGTGATGGTGTTTGTGTTCCCAAGTCACCACTACGTATGATGGAGCCTTGCTCTCCTGGAGACGGCTGAACAGCAGCCGGCTCATGAGGAACAATGAATTAATTATTTGTTTTTATTTATTTGTGTGTGTGGTTTTTACTTTCCCTATTAAACTGTCTTTGTCTCAACTCATGAGTTTTCCAGCTTTTACCCTTCCCTTCTCACCCTGATGCTGCTGGTGNAGGGCTTGCACAGGGCCAAGGCCTTTTCTGCTTTCCATACTGCCACACTGGCCAGGGATTTGGGAGTGCATGGGAGGCTGAGAGGACACAGGGCTGGCACAGGTGACCCAGACTGACCAAAGGGATATTCCAGACCTTAAAGTGGGGGAAGGCGGAAGTGGGGGACATTTGGAGTGATCGTGTTTGTGTTCCCAAGTCACCACTACGTATGATGGAGCCTTGCTCTCCTGGAGACGGCTGAACAGCAGCCGGCTCATGAGGAACAATGAATTAATTATTTGTTTTTATTTATTTGTGTGTGTGGTTTTTACTTTCCCTATTAAACTGTCTTTGTCTCAACTCATGAGTTTTCCAGCTTTTACCCTTCCATTCTCACCCTGATGCTGCTGGTGGGGGAGTGAGCGAGCAGCTGCCATGGGCTTGGTTGCTGGCTGGGCTGAAATGACCACAACTTTGAAGCCTAATCCGCAGGAAAGGAGACCTTATCAGTGGAACAGGCAGCTTATATATATATATATAAAATATTATATATATTATATATATAAAGAGTGGCTTGCTTTTAACCATCAGGTTTTTCTTGCTGAGAACATGGCATTCAGGAGATAATGAGTCCTGTCCACTTCAGAACCTGGATCAGTTTTGCAGTTTGCTAATTTCCACCCCCTAGAACAGCATTTCTTCCCTCTCTATTAACAGTAGCTTTTCTACCAGCATGAAAATACCGGTAGAAGGGGGGGAAAAACATGCTAAAAATTAAAAGTACACTTGGCTTAACTTTTCGCAATTTTATTAATCTTCATAAGCGGGCACTGAAGAGTGTAAAAAGATAAATAACCTCTGGTTTGTACATCAGTACAAAAGTGTTACCAACTTCCCTGTCTCTCCCAGAGATCTCTTCAGTTCTAGACAGCAGGACAGGGATCTGTTGATGTGGTTGCAGCTCACACTTGGGGGAGGAATTGGCTGTGGTCACTGAAGCTGCTTGGCTGGAAATTTAACACCCTCAGCTTTCCCATCTGAAAGTGCCAGGAGAGGTATGACGGAGCAGGTGGGTATCCTGGTGACACTGAGGGAGGCTGTATACATAAGGACAAGAGGGAGCTACTAAAAAAGCAAAGCAGGTGATTCACAGGAGGAATTTGGTTCTTTGAACAGATACTGGGCCTATCCAAGTACATCTGGAAGTCCAAATGGTTTTTGAACAAATTTACTTGTTCTTTAGCTGCCAGCTCTACAGAGACTAACTTCCAAGTGTGTTCCATTTGTTTGAAACCACATCTGAATGGCCCTGCCACTCACAAAGCAAATGTTTTGTAGGGAAAGTAAATATTCCAGAATACAATTTTCCACTGAAATTTGGCAACTAAAGAAAACATTTTAAAATGCTCTCATCCAACTGTCTGGGTTTTTTTTTCACCCGTAACTGCAGTTACAGATCCATCACACAAAATATCTCATGCTAGCCTCTGTAATGTTCATGCACTCTGAAGTAAATTTTACACTTTATCAGATTAACTTTGATGCCACAGAGCTCTTCATCATCTTATAATACCTTTTACCTTATTGCTACTCCAGTAAGACTGACAAGACTTAGCAGTATATCAATAGAGAAGGGACAAAGCCCTATTGATCTGCTTGAAAATCACTTTTTTCTTTTTTTCATTTAAAAAGATACTTCGCTCTCTTCAAATTGTATGTCAGCCTATGAAAAAAAAAAAAAAAAACACGAAAGAAAATAAAACTCCAACCCTACAACGAAAGATAAGTAAGAAAGTGCCATAGAAATAAAAGACTGAAATGAAAAACGTTATTTATGGGTAAAAATACTGGCCACTGTTCTCCTACGTATCCCCTAATCAATACTGGGAAATAATGAAGCTGAGGGAGTCCTATGATTTAAGGGAGTGTGAGGTTTGGTGAAGAATGCCTGGGCTTTCAAGGAAACCAGCTGTTCACTGCATGCAGGCAGCAGCACTTGCAGGAAAGCTCTGGAATGTTTGTCAGAAGCATCTGCCAGGTGGATCCCAGCACTGCTGAAGGACAGTGACCAAGGCACAGAGCCATGACTGCAGCTCCAGCAATACGTTCCTGAACCCACACAGAAAAGGTGTTTTGCTGGCCTGGAGGCTGGCCCCTCTTGGCCTTGAAAGAAGGGCTTAACATGTTAATGGAATGTTCAGATCTGAGACTCTATCCAGACAGCTGGAATAGTGCACACATGTCAGATTAGTACGGACTGCCACTGTCTGAGACCAGCAGTCATGCACCAGTATGCATGTCAGGCTTTCAGTATGAGAACCTACAAAAAGCATTTCTGTGAAAGTTAGGAAAGAACACTGAAAACTCCAGTGTCTTCTGGGGGCAGCTATGAAGTATTTAAATTTAGGTTCAGTTACTAAAGTGTGAAAGCATTTTGTTCCACCTCCAAAGCAAATCTTATGTACCAGACCAGAGGCGTTTTGGGGTCTCCATGGTACCAAAAGATACAGCTCTGTTTAAGACAGGCTCAAAAATCCTGAGAGGTGTTGACAGTTTATTACACCCTTTTGTGGTGGGGATCAATCCATCTGGAACAGCAACAAAACCAATTCTATGACAGCTCTTCCTTTCAGTTCTTGTCATTATCCAGTGCTTATTCCAGTTTCAGAAACTAGATTACTTAGAGCTTTTAGTGTCAGCACTGCACACAAGGACAGCTACCATGTTCCCATCTCCCACAGTTGCTACTGGTTTGTTTAATTTTATCTTAAACAGCTGCCCCTGTGATCAAATCCATCACTACTTGAGCTCCCCAGTTAGCACAGAGTTAATGAACAAAAAAAAAAAAAAAAAAAAGCCTGGCAGGAAAAGGCAAGTAATCCCTTATAAAGCAAAGTGATATATCTGCCTGTGTTTTCTCTGCTGCACACTAGACAAATTATGTTTACAGAAACAATTACCAAAATACTTCAAAAGCACTCCAGTTCACCATATCACAGATTCCTTTATGCCTCTTCTCTATCTATGCTTCTGGTCCAGAAGTCATTTTTGCTGTCTTTATTTTTGAAAAATGGGGGGCAAAATAAAGTTCTGCTTAATAGCACTGTAAAATTTTTGTTTTGTCTTCAGCAAAGTTCATTCATTCTGGAATAAATACACGTTCAACACGAGAGATGTTCTTTTGATGATGCGATACAATACACAAGTAGACGAGGAAGAGGAGACACAACAGTGCCGTAGCTGTGAGGAAGACGAGGAGCCCAGCAAACAGAGAAGGTTTCAGAGGTAACTGGATCAGCTTGCTTTCTGCTGGAATCATGTTTGTGAGGCTTAACATGTAGCCAAGTGACCACCCTATGCTGCTGTTACCAACCTGCAATGAAGACAGAAGAGTCCTATTCCCATGGAATTTTCAGCCAAAGAGAACAGACTCTAAAAGCTCAACTGCTGTTAATGGCAACTGTCCTCTAAATTAGCAAGGAGAAATCTTTAGTTGAATATACAAAGAAGACACAGAACCATTTTAAATTACCCTTTTCCTGTAGTTCCTGAGGATGGTAATAAAACTGGTCACTGGGCTAAAGAAGTGAGACACAGGTATTGGATGGGTACAAAGATGTGTGGTCTCTATGCAGACAGCCAGTTATGCAATTTTCTGTGCAAGAAACACATTTTAAAAACAAATAAAAAAACCCATGACTTCTATGCCAATTCCTAAAATTAGCCCCTCACCTTAGCCAAATCCCAGGATGTCATTTGAGTTCAAGCAAACAAAAAAAGACCCACAAGGAGTCTCACCAAAAGATGGACAAAGAGGAAGCAAGGATAAAGTCCCCAAGGCAGGAACTCTATTTATCATCTTTTGTTCCATGTTTGGTTTTGTGCCTGCAAATGGACCAAAACTAGGCTCTTCCGTTTATATAATAAACATAAATGAAAAACCACTTCAAAATGGATGAAACAATAGCAAAGGGAGTATGTTTGTATTTGCTCCATGGTCCTCCTGCTTTGTTGTCTTTCCCCACTTCTAGTTTAAGCAACAGAGTTTACCAGTTTTCCACTGTCCTTTTCATTAAGTCATTGTCCTGGCACTTGATAAGCACAGGATCAAAAGGTAAAGTGTCCTTTGTCTTCTTCTCATCATGAGGTTTAAAACTTATAATTTTTGCAAATCATCTAGCTCTGGATCTCATCCAGATCTTAATATTAGGCCAAGGTTATTTTCATTGGTTGTATTCACTAATTAAAAGGAAATATTTACTCCTAGCATAGACAAAAAACCCACCCTCCAGTAATAGTAAGATTGTGCTGTTATCTCTAGAGTAGCTTAGCTAATCAGCCAACATTAGATCTTACTATTTTAGTAGGGACAGACCTAATTAAGAGAACGTAGTTTTGCCTTTTGGAGTTTCATGATTACCCTAATGTAAAATCTAGGCAACAAAGGTATTCATTTTGAGTAAGCCTTTTGGGGTTTTGTTTTCCTCAGTATTTTTATAGTCTTGGCTAAATACAAGAAAATGTTGCTGTTTCTGGCTGCTCTTATCTTCTGGGGACAATACAACATATATTTAAATATCAAGACAAATCCACACCTTACCCGCCTGCCCAGTGGAGATTAAGATCTCAAGGTAAACCCTATGCTGTTTTCCTGGTGGAACACCTAAACTTTGGACACTCTTCCAGAGCTGCTAATGATTGTCCACCAGAGGTCAAAATAAGGCAAGAAAATGCTACTTGATTCCTTAGTGCACGAGTAATGGCTATGACTGTTCAGAAAACATAGCTTTTGATATCTCATTGACAGCTTGCCAGCATCCCATGCATCTAAGGGGATTTAAGAATACACCATGAAGATCTACAACCTATTCTTTTGCTGGTTTTGCATGCAAGTGCTGAAGCATTTCCAAACTATGTGGACATTAGGAGACAGTCTGGGACAGGATTTTAGAGCAAGGCTTTGTGTGGTAGCAGAGAGGAAAAATAAATGCATCTATGATACAGATATTGTAAAGCCTTCTCTCTCTGTCAACTGAAAGGAAATACCCCATCAAAATACATTCTTATTCTAGAGAGCCAGATTATGGCACAGATGGATGAGCTGGGTGAGGATGAAAACTGTCCTCGTTGCTTCATCACCACTCACTGACTACAAACCGCTTTGCCAGCTCATCGAAGGCTCTGCCAGGAGACAGCAAAGCTGAGTTCTGCTCTCCAGCTCACCAGGGTTAGCTCAAACTGACCTTGACTGGTGAGGTGTTTTAGGCCGATCACTGCCTAGAGCAAAATACTGCAGAAATGTTTAAAACACAAGTGTTTGAGCTTTGCTTAAAGCTCTTTAAAAGAATCTATGTAGCGTCTCCAAGTAATGCTGTGACCCCTGAAAACAGCTGAGATTCGTCCTGAGGTTTGAAAAGTGGCTTTGTCTTATTGCAAACATTTGACAGTCATTTACTAAGGCTGTTAACAACCATTCTGTTTTTGCAGGCTGCTGCATCTTCTGTTTCCTCCTCTACTTCTTTGGATTAAAATGACAGTAATAGAAAATTATTATTACTCACCTCCTTTTGAAAATGTATCTGTGGCCAAGTTTCTACATTGAAGTTGTAACCATGCACCAGCAAGTAATAAATGAAGTTGGCTGAGAAACAGTAGGATCTAGCATATATTTCTTCAAATTTAGGCAGCATAAACTGGAGCTGAAAGCAAAATTTTTTTTTTAAAGAAAACATGTTAATTTTGGAAAAAGCAAATGCTTTGGGGTTTTGTAGCTAAAGAATATTTGGTTTCTAATTAGATGTTAGTAACATTTTTCAGAAACACTAAGTAAAGGTGTAGACAACTAGATACAGGGATTCAGAAAGACTCTAAAAGTGACATAGCTTATGTAGCAAACAATGAAAAGAAACATAAAACTGCACATCGAAGATTGGGGATGTTATGTTTTCTAAAATTTCCATGTCATCTCTACAGCATGGTTAGAACTGTGAAATGAAATTTTGAAACCTATTTAAAGTGTTAAGCATGACAGAAATACTACATGGCTTGAAGCACAGAGATAAAATAAACACTGGGTTGATACAGACCTTCTGAAAGGTTCTGGACACATAGCCAGTCCATATCATTTTTATATCCCTCTTTTAGAGGTTTAAAATGGAAAAGAAAATTCCCAACAACACCAAAAAGCAAGCAAGCAACCAACCAACCCACTTACCTGTGCCCAGCTCTGTGAACAGAAAAACCACATACTTGAATTGAAGTAATCTAAGGAAAAGTGCCCAGATAAATTCAAAGCATTAATTGTATAGTAGAATCCAGAGAAAGCCTATAGAAAAGGAGTGGATGACAGGTTACTTTCAGAACTACAGAAATCAAAAGCAAGCAAGCTCAAAAAGAAACACACCGTGTTTGCAAACCTACCACAAAATTCCCTTTAGCTTTTGGCTGATGTATCCCATGAAATGGACAGTCCTCTCTGTCTCTGCAAGCAGTGAAGTTAAACAATAAAGAAACCATCTCCTGGCACAGACCTGGGTCTCCTGTTCCATGGAAATTCACAAGCTGGTTTGGGTAGTAATTTGCCGGTCTCAGAGACTGTGTGCAAAGGCTGCCAAAGAAGTACTTCATCGTTAATGCTGTGTTATAGTTTTGAGGGTAACAGGGATTATCCACATTGGCACTGGCGTTTGATTTCTGGGGGGAAAAAGAATCAAACAAAAACAAACAAGAAACCCCAAACAATAAATACTAGTCAAAAGCAAGAAAGACCTAATTTGGCATGAACTACAGGAATCTTTTAAAACTGCAGATACGTGTATTTTTGTTCATTGACATGACTGGTCAGCACAACACTGCTGATCACTATAATTAATAGAAACTCCTTTCTCCAGAAGTCATTGGCAAGATCAGCAAAACATTTACAAGGCCTTTCTGTCAAATGGCACAGAACTCTCACTAATTTTTAACAAATACTAAGTTCTTTGTAGGAAACCTAAGTGTGTTTGGCCACAACAAAGCATAACTGAGCTCTTACTGGGGTCTCCAGACTCCGGCAAAGGGAAGAGAGCACAAGACCTTGCTCAGACAATTACTGAACACTTGCAAGAGCAACACAGCAAAGGGTCTTAAACAGACCTGGAGCAGCAATGCTAAAAGCCTTTTCTCAGCTTCATCTCTCCCATAGCACTGGTAGCTGTGAGTGTAGACATTGTAGTTGTAACCATACAACTTCACTTGCAAGGTGCTATTGAAGTGCTCCTCAGGGTCCCCAGGGATAAATGAAATTTGAGTGGAAGCTCCTCCAAGGTCCAGTGCACCCACAGTCTCTTTTCTGTAAGGATGGACCCATGTCCTCCAAAGGTTTCTCTACATGTAAAATTAAAAACAAGGCAAATTAGAAATATCATCTGCTTGTTCTCCCTTCAAGCTTTTCTACTCTTTACTTCTTGAAACTTTCCCCCCTTTCTTTGTCCTTCACTCCTTCAAAAAAAAAGTAACTATGAGGAAAACATGCAGATGTTTTTATGTTAGAGGGATGTACTTTCAGAGAGTGAAAGGATCTTGGAAGATGGGAAAACAGACGCAGCATAGTGTTCAACTCAATAGGACAGCACAATGATCAAAGCATAAGACTAGCCAGAGCAATGTCTATCCTAGAATGTAGGGAATTGAAGTTCAGGTACCCATGAGAACTTGAGGAAATCTGAATGGAAATGGTATAAAGATTTGCTTGTTTCAAGGCAAGAAGAAATATTAAAGGAATAGAACACTAAGAGATCACAGAGACAGAGAGTGGTAAGAGGGTGAAAATAGAGTGAAAAATGGAAAAAAGTCAGATGAAAGTTCCATCAAAGTCAAAAGAACAAGGACCCTTAATCTGCACATTTTCTCCACTGAAACTGTAGTCTGATCCATTCAGATGGCATTTTTCCCTATTACCCAAAATATTCTCCAAATTCTGTATTTAATCTACATAATCACAGTGCCAAATATAGATTTTCCATTATTATCTATGTCAATATTTACCCAATGAGCATGATGAGATGAATGTTTACACAAGAAGGGAAGCAATGGGGTTTATGGGCTAGCAAATATACTCACAATAAAATTCTACAGTGAAAAACTCCCATAAACAATCCCTCACAGAATTTGACTCTTAGCCTGTTGCCACAAGAAAGGTCAGAACTTCTCTCTTCTGCTAGAGATATTCCACACATATTTCTTCACAGACCTCTCTAGACCAAATTGGTTTCACAGCGTCTTGCAGTCCATTTTTATGAATTTGCCATATGGAATTTGATATTTGGATTATTAAAATTAATGTGGTAGAAGACTGACACCACCTTGAAGTTCATGATGCTATTTTTGTTGCATGAAATGCACACAATAAGAAAAACTCCAACAGAATGGGTGATTCCAATACTTGTTTTCTTAACGTTGCAAGTCAACAACTCATTCACCGTGAGCTATCACAGTGCCAACAAGTAATTCCTTCTTATTTAATGGCCATGATCTGATAGGAACCATTCAGTCAGGACAGCTAGCAATACTCAGCAGTACTGGTTGAAATTAATTTCATTTCTAGTAAGAATCTGGCAGAAGTGCTGTCGATGCTGAGGGCAGCACACGCCTGCCACGAATGCAGATGAGCGGTTGCGGATCATCTTGGTACAGCTTTTACTCTGAATGAAATCACACCGAATACTTGTACCTAAAAAGGGATCTTCCAACACATCTGACTCCCTCTCTGCTGTGAGGCTGCTGCCTGACCCCGTTCCAAGTTCGAGAGCAGCATGGGTATGTTTATATTGGTATCACTTGGTGTGCACAAGACAGTTGGTGTTGCAGCCTACTGCTCGTAGCCTGCAGCTTTTCAGCAGTCTTGGAAGGAGCTGTGTATGAATGATTTCTGCCTCAGCTGAGGCACATTGGACCACCTTCAGTGCTTCAGTCTTGTCTCCTTAAGACAAGTGAGCCAACACTGCCAAACTATTTGGAGACCTCTAAGCCAGGCAGGTCCTTCGCCATCAGGGCAGCAGGGACAGCAAATAAGCAGAAGAGAAGATCTTTAGCTGGCACCACTGTCAAGACAATCAGCACCTGTCACACTTCACATACCAGTGCATTTAAGAGCAATCTAACCTTTTGGTTTTAGGTAAGACACCCAATGTCATTTAGAGAAGGGCTCTTTTTTTGGATCAGCAATTTTACCTTTGCCACATCCCATTCCCATAACAACATATTCTTTGATTTATGTTTGCCCTATTACTGCCACAAAAAGGCCCTGTTAGAGACTTCAGGGGGAAACAAGTTGCAACTATGACACTTTAACAGGCATGTCCTCTCAAACTTCTCATTCATAAGAGAGAAAGAGTGAAAAGAAAATCATGCAGTTTTTTCCACACACCTCTAAGAAATTGCCCATTAAATAGTTGGCTGTTATCCATCCATACACCCCTTCCTCTGGCCCAGTTATGATCTGCGCACCCCTAAATTCAAAAGGTTGTGCTCTGAAGTAGTTTTGAATGCTTGCAAGGACTTCATTGGCTGCCGATTCATTTTGCAACCTAAGCAATTCACAAAAGATGAGACACTGAGCATCGGGGAAGGCAATTTCATGTTTATTGTTCACTGACTAGCAATTCAAGAAAACTCCTACAATCACCTAATAAATGAAATAGACATTATTTACCTAAAGAGCAAGCTTATGAGAGGGAACGGCCAGTATCCAGCATTGTTTCAGCAAGCAACTCCCTCAGTATGTATCAACTTCAGTCTTTAGCATGCAAGTTCATGGGTGGGTTTTTTTCTCCTTATATACACCTTTATTCGTAATTCACTGAGTGTTTATATGACAGCTTCTGGTTAAAACGGTCCTGGAATCTCTCTTCCAGCTCTGTTTAGCCACAGAACAAATATAATGAAGCCAGTTTGTGCCAGGGCTAAAGCCACAGAGACCCCAAAAGCTGCATCACATAAGATCACATCCACATTCAGAATGCAGTGTCTAGCTTCAGTCTGCCTTTGCTGCCCATGGATGTGCACAAATATTAGCTGTTTACATAACACTGTATTTTATGACAGATGTGAAAGAGAAAATTAAATGCTTGCCTTCTCCAAAATAAAGCAAGTTTCTTTTCAATACAGCATAACAGAACAGAGGGGTTTTATGCAGACACGCTTTTCCTCTCAGAAAAGTTCATTAAATTAAATTGGCTGGGCTCCATTTCCTTTTGAGATGGCCAATTTCCAGTGGGTAAAAATGCATCCAGTACATTTTTCACATTCTGTTTTCACAGATTGCTATGCTAGTATGCATACAGAGTAGTTCAAGTTTCTGCCATACCTCAGCAGTCTCATGCCAGCTGTAGCCCCCAGATAAACAGAAGTGTTTTTATGCAGATGAGCTGGTATTCTCTCCTTCACTTTATTCAGACAGTCATCAAGAGGCTTGGCAAGAGCTCCAGGGTTACTCTCATAGCTGGATACACCAGGGCCTAAAAGAGAACAAGGAGATAGATTTCATCCTGCTTTGCCAACTACAAATTAGCCCAATTAGTAAGCAGGTGCTAAGAGAAAGACATTTTCCCCTTCCCACCCCCCACCGTAACTGCAAACAAGGGTAGAATGGCTGAAAACTAAGAGTGCTTACAGAATAAACAGTGTGGTGCCTCTGCATTTCAAGATGCACAGAAATGGCTCTTGAATTCACAGAGGTACAAGTCTGGTCTGGTGCATGAACTAGTAAACAGCTTTCCAAATTTCCAAAGCCTTCAAAGAGCAGGAATGAGAGTTACACCATGCTGCATAAGGCATAGCTGTTTGAACAATTAATATCAAAGTCCTGCCTTGCTCCACACTCCAAGGACCATCAGGATCTCCACTTGTTCAGGCCCAACTTGGGTGTAAATAAAACATTCCTTACTAAAATTCCCTAGCTGAGGAGGTTGCATGCAGAAGAACTGCCAGAACTCCATCTGCCTCTGCCACAGCCATGTCTTGCACAGCCTGGTCCCAAGCTAAGCAACAGGTGGCTCTTACCGAGTTGAAATGAGAAACCATTTATGTTCAGTCACATTGCATTGATAGAAACAAAAGAAAAAAAATATGTAAGCCTTCACAGATTCCACACTCCACAACTCCTTTTCTGACTGTGTGAATTTAAATAATAAACATTGCCATGTCATCATTAGATGTTCACAGCCCTGATTTTGAAATAAGACTTTTAGAAGGTCTTAAGTCTAGCACAAACAGGCCTGAAGCTGGAAGGAAAGCTGCTACCAGAGGAAAATAGAGCAGCAACATCCTCAGCAGCTGCCATTGCTTCACACTCCTTTGGTGGCTGCAACTTCCCATCTTCCAGTGTTCAGACAGAGCAGGTCACAAGGCAGTGACCATTTTCTTCTGCACAACTGCCTGCTTCGCCAATGCCTAGAGCCTTACCAGGACAGATAACTGCACTATAAAGTAAAAATGTTGGTTTGAGGCTGGTTCCTATACACAAAGGCAGAGGCACTTAATAAAGGCAGAAATGAAGTCATAAAACCACCACAAAACTCACTGAGTAGTTGAGCACTTGACCTTCAAGTTAAGTAGGTATGTGAAAATCTGCCTTTTATTACACCCAGAACCATCCCCCAGTTTAAGTGCTTAAGACTATGGTTGGAGGGTCACTAAAAAAACACTGACAGATGTGTTCACCACTGTCACCCACAGCTTAGCTGGGACATCTCCCATGAACCAGCCCTCTGTCTCCTCCAGTGCAGTTATCCAAGACTAAAAGAGTGTACCCTGGTGATTTTGTAAACTCAGGAATGAGGAGTACTTGGCTGACCATGGCTAAGGACATGAACCTAGACAGTTCACAGCTATTTGGACTCCTCTGTTTTGTAATTTATTTGTATTCCCCAGAGGTAAAAAAAAAAAAAATCTAAACCAATTCAATCAAATTCACAAAGCACTGCTGGTTTTTTCCAAGACAAAGAATAATGCAGTTTCTCTGTGCATTTTTCTCTCACCAGAATTCCTAAAGGCAAACATTCCTAATGAGTCAAGACATGAGTTAGCAGAGTGTACCCCTCCCCTTGGCAGGCTGGCCACCATTCCAGCAGTTTGTAAGGACATGACAATGCATTACTTCAGTTCATGTTACACTTGCTTTCCTTTCATTGTTCTAGAATTGCTAAGAATGTCCACACATATGTTTAACACTGAAGATAGAAAAGCTGGTGCTGTTAAAAAACCATTGCCTCCTACTCCCTGTTACTCATGGGCCTCTGTGGCTACATCTCCAGCATCTATTTCCAGACACAAAGAGGGATGCAAGACTTTCCAAGATCATGACTGAGACAGAAGAAAATTTTCTTTGAACATCTCAGTTATTATCAGAGAAAAAAACCCCTGTTTTCCCTCCCCTACCTGGCCATCTGTCTTCACAAAATGTGTGGTATTTCCATAACTTTGAAAGCTGAGTCAGATGTCACTGAAGTTGACTAAGTGTTTCTATGAAGGAATCCACAGCCCCCTAACCATACTGGAGTGTGATCAGAAGTCAGCCTAGCCTGTCTCTCTGCGAGGAATCAATTCAAAACCTCAGACAAAAGACAGGGCAGGTAGCCAGTGGTACCTGTGGAACATCTTCTAGCTGTGCACAGACACAGGTCTTCCTGAGACAGAGGCCACACCTACATATTTGATAAGACTATGACACCCTGTCAGAAATAGTTCTGCCAATTTAGCTATTTTACTCAATAATTTTATTAGGTACTTCCTTGTTCTGTAGTGTGGAGCAGCTTAATTAACAACTAACATCTAGCAAGAGCTAGATTCCCATTCTTCTAAAACTCTTTTTATTCCAAGCTATTTTAAAATATATATAAGACTTATTTTGAAAGAAACACAAGGACGGAACATTTACAGGTCCTGACTCTCTTTAGATTGAATTCTGTCTGCGCCAATCATGCACTGCCATGGAGTAAATCAAATTTTGCTACAATTTCCTTTCTCTGGTGCAATGATTAGAGCACCTTAGTGTATCAGTAGGAAAAGAACTAAAGCTGACAGATACAGACATAGTCTTGACAGTCTTCCCTCTGCAGCACTGAAAAGGGAACCGAGTGGGAAAAGGAAAGAGAAGAGAAAAATAAACAGTACAAGCAAGGCTAAAAACAACTAAGGAGCTTTCCTCTGAGCTCACCTTTCACATTGCACTTGAAGGTTTGGCTCACTACTCCCGTGTTGTTTTCTTTTTCCGCCGGCCACTCATAGACATAGACTGTAGTCCGAGAGGATCCAGCATCGAGGACTATTCCATACTGGGGATTAAGAAAGAATACATTAGATGAAGAAATAAACAATGACAGCTTAAATGCCCATGTGCAGCTGCACTTCACTGCACCACCAGACATTTAGAAAATGCATGCACAGTGTATTATTTACAAGAGAGATTAATTTGAGTGTTAGGCGCTTAGGCATGAATCCAACAGCCAAGCACAGAATGAATCTGGCTGCAAACCAAGGAACATACTACATATCTTCAATAATTGATTCAGTGGGGATGGGAAATGCTCATCTCCTTTCAGCATCAGGTTCAAAACCCACACTGACAAATAGATAACACTGTGTTAGGGCCTGATTTTGGAGCAGGTTCATTTCCCTTTATCCCAGTCCATTCCCTGAACACAGAAGGGTTTGATATTTAAGCACAAGCTTTAGATTCAAGGATGCACAAGAGACCAATATAGCTATGAGCAAAGAGCTAAAGTACCGAACAGTCAACAGTAAGAATGATGTAACAAGTCTGATTCTTTCCTAATTGCCCCACAAACCTCTCCCTTTGAGTGGTTTAGTCCACCTGATAGTTTGCCTCTGAGAACAGGCTGTGCCAGAGTATGAGACAACACAGAGGGAAAGGGAACCAATATTACCCCATGTTTATTTATAAAATAAATTAGAGATATTTAAATTACTTGTCCCAGGTCCCTTGGACTCTGGGATTAAAGCAAAGGTTTCTCCATCCCACCCCACTGCTCACCAGACCAGTCTGTCCCCCTTTCCCCTATTTTATGGCAGGAGAAAACTGTAGTAACTGGGAAGGCAATCTCATAAAGGGAAGCAAAATGCAATTTTGGTATCCTCTTTATGATCCCTGAAAGTATGTTTAGCTCTTCCAAAGTCACCTAATTGGCAGGAGTCATGCAGTATAGGGTTCATTTTTCTGTCAGCTTTTTTCTTTTGAAACAGACAGATGCCCAGGAGCCTAACAGTACTGAAAAATGAGAGCCCCCATCTGTCTGCAAAGCAGTAAGAGCCCCTGTAGCAGGCTGATAAATTGCATCCCATTGCCTCCCTGGGGGACCAAAAAGTCCAACTGGGAAGGGTCACTGCTTCAGGTGGCAAACCGTTCAGCTTCCACACCTGATTATTCCCAACTTCTACTGTAATCCTAAAAACTTCTGGCCCCAAAGAATACCAGTAATACCAGTAATACCAGTAATACCAGTAATACCAGTCTAGTCTGTTTCACAGAGGACTGTTAGATAATAAAATTTCATTTATAGTTATGCAGACAATATTTACCCTGATCCACTAAAAGATTAAAGGCTCCACAAATACTATCAAACCACTACATCATCAGGCTCTGTTTCAGTGACTACTTTAGCAAAGATAATTTGAGTGTATTTCCTCTCCTTGGAAGAGATGAGCACCCTTGAGGTACATAACACAGTAATGGTCCATCTGCTTAAGGACTACTAATTAAATCTAGTCTCAGTCAGCTTAAAGTGCCAAACATAAGCTTTTAACTTGGCTACTTTTAAAGCTAACTATGCCCAAGGAGAGCTGGAATGGAAGTATTTTTACCTCAGTTAACTGTGGGTTTTTTGAGCTACTTCCTCCTTCCCCTGCATTTCCCAGCCTCCTTCTGGAAGTAAGAGATTTCTATCCCAAAGAGTAGTGGTACACTTATCTGAATCAATGTGTGACTGGCAGTGTTGTAAATTTTCTTTCTCCCCCTCCTCCTCCTCCTCTATGTTTCCTATACAGCCTCTTCTTTCCTTAAAAGAGATACTAATTTTTGAAAAGGTCTCTTGGGCCCGTTTCAAGGTGACTCTTGAAGCTCCTCAGGACTTGTGTGAGTTCACTGTGTGCAAACTGGCCCATGCAGCCTAAAAAAGTGGTCATCAGTGGCAACTGTGCCACATGTTAGGACCAAGATTAATCTTTAATTAAAAAAACAGAAATTACACAGGATGCTGCATCTTAAGAAGGTGAAAGAATTCTACAAGCCTTGTGTTAGCAGGCTGCCAAAGACAAATTGGCTGGATCAAAATTTTCTAGGGAAAATTAGATTAGTTAGATTTCTGTCCAAGTTGCATGTTGGGTCACCTTTGACTGCCCTCTCAGGACAAGCAATGCCTTCCTGCTTTGAAATGCACTGTGAGAGCATTGGCAAACCCTTACTCCAGGCTAGCAGCTACTGAAGAACAGAACTGTTTTTCTCCCTTCTTTCCTTTCTAGTTTACCTGTCTCACTGAGTATTTCCATCATCTCAAAGGCCTGGTGATTCCCTAATATCCAAGAAATGCACCTACTCAATGGACTAGATTAGTCAGACAAGACAGGGAGACAGCATTAACCCAGAAAAGCTTCAGAGTTCTGTTTTCTAGTCCAGAAGAAAAAAGGAAAGAAGAAAGGGGGGAAACAAAGTGACTTGAAGGAAAATGTTTATTATGGGAATATGGTTTTGTAGGTACATCCTGAAGAATAGTAATCCCAACTAAGCAAGCACAAGCCCCAGGATCAATCACCTTTTCAGCCTGAGTATCATTCCAACAGGAGAGTGTAAAGATGAACAAACCCTTAAAGCAGGCACAGTTATGATGGATCACCTGCCTTCCAATCACTTTGGAAACTGCCAAGAGAAGCTAACAAGCTAAACCAGTAACAGGGAAGATGGAGGTCACAAAAGTGGATCTGTGCTAGATGTATGCTTCAATTCAGCTACATAGGTTTGGACAATTTTTAATCAGTTACAACATCCACAAACAATGCAAAACACTTCCTAAGAGCCAAAAGAGACATGAAAAATTTAGGTATTGAAAACTGTAGCACCTCGAGGGGCAAATTAAAGAAGTACAATAATGAAGTGAAGTTTTTTCTCTAGGACTCACAAAACAGCAATAGACAAACATTTTTTTTTTTGACTGGTACAAAGGCTTATTACATTCAGCTCTATCATCATTTACAATTGCAGGCTTCTCCACTGAGGACCTTTTTGTTTTCTTCATCACTCTTCTCACTTCATGGTGTCTATCAGTGAGTCATTTGAGTGCCCCAGCCTCATGCAATGGGCAGGCCCTTCCTTCACTAATCACTGGCTTAGTCTTCAGATAATCCAATCATCAAGGATTCAAAATATTCTATTTTGCAACAACAGTTTAAAACACCAGTGGCATAGCATATAATTTATCTCTTGTGCCATCACAATGGATGCTCTCAACATACATCTTGGGAAAGATGCCAGAGGTAACACAAACAGTAGTAACAGAAGAACAAGGCCATTTACAAAAAATAAATCTGATTTCATCATGTTGTTGCCATAATTAATTTTAATCAACCATTAAGTTCAGGACACACATTTCCAGGCTCCCTCATATCAGCCAGGTACTGGAGGGTTTCACTGACATGCCAAGGTCCTCCTTCTACCTGTGAATTTCTTGTGGATGTAAATTACTCACTGAAAACAACTCAGTGTCTCAGGACTCAAACTCAGGGTCCTCTGTATCACCTGCATTAGCAGGTTTACAGCCCAAACTCAGATCCAATGCCAAGGCACATCCAGTAGAGGAAATACCAGCCTTCCTACAGAAGCTGCTGCGAAGCTGCTGTGATTCAGTAAGCAAACCTCCCACTTAAACCAGCTCCAGATTGTCCAGATGGTTCCAATGCTTCCTCAAAGAGTAAGGTAAACAGTTTTATCGTTCTGAATGTGAAACTGAATTATTGACAAACACAAGGGGTGTGTAGGCTGTCTTTTAGATAGTGGCTTCAGCCTTGTACTGGCTTCAGCTGGGATACATGTCAGTCCAGTCTTGCCTTGCATGAAAATTGGTGGGATGTGAGGCTGCTGCAAGCAGCCATTTGGGGCTCAACAGAGCACATACTTGAGGCACTGTGGCCCCATGCACAAGCCCAGCACACACCCCCTGCCACACCACACAAACACATAAAATGGGTATCAGAATTACAGTTTTATCCCATTGTCTGACTCACACACCACCAAATGATTCAGACAAAGCCAGAGGTGTTTATAATCCCATGAAGTGCAACGAGGCATTAGCCTATCGTTATCAGTATATGAACTGCCCAGTTAAATACACATGCAGATGGAAAGGTAGAACGGACTTCAAAGAAAATTCTGACAAGATCGTGGGGAAAAAAAACAGAACTCTACATGCCAGGCTGCACAGCTACTTAGAAGGATATTTTCTACAGCTTTTCCTCAGTTGTGTACATCTCTCATTGAAGAACCTGCACACATGTTCTGCAGCAGAAGGCAAAGCCTGATCTTCAGAGTATTTCAGTTCATCTTTTGCAGTTTGCTCTGCCCCCCTTAATGAAGTTAGTATGCTTCTGTTAGGATCCAGCAAGTCCCAACATGTGGTAAAGGATCAAGTGCATACTTAGAGCCCAAATGCTGCTGATACACAGGAGCAATTTGCAAAGATGTCAGCATAAACTTCCCAGCTCTGCTTGGGGGCAGAATTTAAACTCTGGGTATTTCACACTTCAAAATTACTTTAAAATTACTTCAAATCTCTGGCAAAACAAAACAAAACAAGTGAGATATGCTCCTCATTTGGCCTTTGAGTCCTGAAGAAGACATTGTGCGATAGCCACCACAGAGAGGGGATCAAGAAATCCTTTTCCTGCTTTGCTACTGACCCTTGACCAATTCTCTTTTTCTCTCAGCTTCAGTTTTCCCATGATGATATGATTAAACATAAATTTATGGCTCTAAGCTTATTTGAATCACCCCATAAAAATGAGTTTTGAAAAGCACATTATTAAATATCAGTTCAAAACATTGTTTCCCTTCATGAGGTATCCTAAGACTTACCTTAAGGCCTGGGGAGAGGATCTGTTGCTGATTTATCTGAATCACTGCAATAGCGATAACAAGGACTATGCTTAGAAGAAGGAACACTTGGGCAACAACACTCGGGGTTCTGGTGAGCATCCTGAAACGACAAAGTAGGAAATGGAATTTGAAAGGATTTGGCGATTCTGTCTTAAAGCCTGAAGCCCTCAATCAGTCGAAACTCATAAAATCTAATTTCATCAACTGGATTACCTAGTGGAAGTCCCATCTCCTCGTCAAGAACTGCCTGGTGTTTTGCAACCACTAACTTTTTATTGTCTGGCAGGGCTGTGTCTGTATTGCTGTGCTAAGGATGCCAGATTCCACCCTCAGCCTGCCCGTTCTCCAGTGGTGCCTACTACGTGTAGGTGCCTGCTCCCCACCTCCCACGCCCGAGGAAGCCAGGCTGTGGGCAGGCAGGGCTGTGCTCCCCCTCTGCTCCTGCAGCACAGACACAGACACAGCCACGGCCACGCACACACCTCAGGGAGGCTGACTCACACCACTGAGGGCAGCTGGTTTCTGCCAGAGATGCAAGGTCGGTGTCTACGAGAGATGCAGGTTTCTTCAGCAAGAAAAAAAAAGTTAAAAAATTAAAAAGGAGGTTTTAAGAACATCAAAGTAGGCGTCTTTCTACTAAGAGCTGATGAAATGTGTGTGTGTGTGCGTATTCCTATTATTGTCACTCTGCACTGCACATAAAATATAAAATATACACTTTAAGAGATTTTGCAATGAGAAGTTAGTAAATCTAAGACAGTTATGTTGGACAAACCCCAAGGTGATATGAAACATGCATACTAACAATAAGGCTATTTATATGTTCATATCCTCTAGAAAAGTTTCCTAGAATTCAGATGGGGTTTAGGTTTCCTGGAACTTCCGCTCATCCTTTTCCATGTCCCTGACCAGACATCTCTTAACCCCAGGAGATCATTCGGTACCTCTGAGTACTGACAATCCACATATCAAAATCCTTATGCTCCCCAGGGGTTGAGGAGGAAAGAGGCAAGCTTAGAAGTGTCAGAGGAACTCAACAAGGAGAACTTGCCTGCCTTTGTTATTTCAGAAACCACTGGTTTTGGCACAGAAAAATCAACGTAGCCTGGCGTGACCCATCCTGAGTCACATCTCCTAATTCTTCCATCCTGATTGTTGAACATACCAGGGGCTGCTCAGGACTGTCCTGGCTATTTCAGCAATCCCCAGTGCCAACCTGTGCTGAGGACAGGAGCTTAAAGGTGGTCTCCAGTCCATGGCCAGAGCACACTGGGTCAGCCCCATTGTACCTGCAACACATGGTCTTGTCCTCAGCTCCAAGCAGAGCCCAAGGGCTGAGGGAGAAAGCAGAATAAATGCTTCTCACACAGCTTCCCTTTTCTAAACCCCATGGGCTCTTCAGCCTGGGTACCCATGCTCCAACATCTGTGTTCACATTCAAAAGAGAAGAAATAAATGTTTAGTTCTGGGACTAGCTTCACACTGAGCTTTGCCTACAGCTACTGCTTTCCTTCTTTGTCTTGCTATTTCTGTTGTGAAAAGCATCTCAGATTGGCTTTTGGAAACTCTTTTGACACATCTTACTTCCAAAACATAATTTTTTACTTTCATTAACTCCCTTTTCTAAATCCATGTGGGCTCCTTGTTTACTGCCTATCTACCCTTCCAGTACTTTCTTTCTTAGCTTGGTAATAGCTTTATCATCTTAATCATCAGTCAGTTTAAAGAGAAAATTACCAGCCACATTGGTGATCTATTTACTTTTCTTCATTGCTTTACTATCCTGAGGCATTGATACACATTGATACATGTACACAATGCACACATGATAAAATTAAATCTTTATTTTACTATTTCAAAAGATGTTAACACCTATGCTGTAACCTGCAGGACATACTCATTAGAAGTATTTATACAGATCAATTCCTTTTTGAAAGGAGAGAGCAGATTCTTAACTACACATTTATGAATAACCATCTGGATAAAATATTTTATGGGGACAAAAAGTCATTTTCTTTAGCTTTCAATTGTACATGGATATATCTATATAATATTATAAAGTGACTGAAAGAGAACTCTCTGCTCACAACCTAATAGATACCAGCCACTCCTGGATCAAAGCACTGATGTTCAGTGCTGGGAAAAAAAACAAGTCATCATCAAAGAAAAACATGCAGGACAAATGAGTCTTTGAAAAGCCAAAGCATTACTAAAAACAAAGCAATAATGACTATTAGACTCTTAACACTTAAGTCTTCAATGACTAAATATTTTCTGCTCCTATTTCTGGAAAATGGAAATCATGGTTTGTTGAATTTCCCATGTGCTTCCCTGGTACTGGGATTTGCCTTCATCAGAGGTGATTTTTCTCTTTTCAAAAATCTTTTTTGAGAGGGAGCATGTAAGCTAGGGGCAGATCTCTTAAGACATTCCTCATACAATCTTGTCCCGTCAGCAAGCAGGACCATTTCATCAGAGATAATCTGAAAATCCTGATTTGCACAATAGCCTCTGTATCAAAAGGGCACCTTACACTCTGTGACCCCCTTGAAGGCTGAGCCCTTTGCTGTCTTGCCACATAACTGGATCAGAAGCACCGGGCTGTGTTTACCTGTGGCTACACTCACATCTAAGTCTCACACACCAGGCAATAGTCACATTTGTGCCCATTCAGTGACATCTGCAGAGATATCAGAGAGTTCATTCACTCCACAGTTCAAACAGAGTTGTAAGGTAAGGAGCTCTTGCTGTCGTTGTGCACTTGTTGGCAAAAAGACAAATAAAAGGTATTGAGTATCAAAACCCAGTTGCCTTCCATTATTAAAACAACATCATCCTGAAGCAAGAAACAGCATAAATACATATTTTCCACACCCAGTTAATTATGCTGGGCCACACGTGAGCACACTGGAAGGATCACTTTCTTCCCCTTACCTGCAAGCAAAAAGAATTCCTGCCTGCAAAGGAAAACACACTCTACTTCTTTATGCCACCAACATTTTAACTAAGTTAAATGCACACCAGTAAAAGTGACTGTGCTGAAATTGCTTTTCCCAAGTAACTTGAAATACCAAACACACTTCTTTTAGGTACTGACCTGTTTGCTCATAGGGTGGGCAAGCACGCACCTTTCTTTACACTGTAACCTGAGAGATGCAAGCAGGTTACCATTTATTTCAGATGAGGTCAACAGGTGAATGTTTTAAGTGCTGTGGGGAAAAACAAAACAAAACAAACAACAACAACAACAACAACAAGAACCAAAACAAATCCCATAGCACTAAAACCCCAACATCCACAGCATTTTAAACCCAGGATGAAAACCCGCGAGGAGGTTTCACACGCCTCCCTTCGGAGGGGAAATTAAGTGAAAACAAGCACATGGACACAAAATTGCGGGCGAAGCTTTCCCGCATCTCACTGCGGATGAGAAAGCTTCACACCATGAGTGCGCTTTGCGAGGAAACACCAAACTATCCCCCCAAAATAACATCGGATAGACAGAGCGACACCCCCGCCGCATCGGCCGGGGCCACAGCCGCCCACCCCTCCCCTCAGGCCGGCCTCGCTCAGGGCATCCCGGCCCCACCACACGCCCAGGTACCTCCGCAAGCCGGGCTGAGGGGAGGCGGGAGCCGGCTGCACCCTCGGAGCGCTGCTCTCCCGGGGGATCTGTGGGGAGGCACCGCGCTGGTGCCCGGTCTCTGCTCCTGTATTTCCAAATAGATGGAAAACAAACAAACGGGAAAACAACCTGCAGGTTAAAATGAAGAAAAAGAAAAAAAAAAAGTCCGGCTGAGCTGACTGAAGTGGAGGGAGGAGCTGCGCGGCGAGCGGGGGCTGTGCCCGGCGGGGGATGCCCCGGGCAGCGGGGCTGGCAGGACACCGAGCTCCCGCCGCCGTGCCTGCCTCCCTTCCCCTCCTCCGGCGGCTCCCGCTTCCCGGAAACGGGATTTGCCGGCAGCTGGCGCGGCAGGGTGTTGCTGGCCGCCCCTACATCACACACAGCTCCCTCCCTAAGCGAGGGGAGAAGGGGGTTTGTCTAGAGGCGAGTAAAAGGATCCCTGTGTCTTCTAAAAGGAGCAAATGCTTTCTCAGGAAGGCATTTCTCAGACCCCTGGAATCGGCAGTCCCTCCGCTCTTAGGGCTACCTTTCCATCCAGGTTTGAGCGTACAGGCACCACTTATTTTGTCGTTTTACTGAGTTCTTGCCAAACCTGGGCTGCTCAGTGGACCTAGCACATTCCCTAGAAGCAGCATCGCAGATCCTGCCCTGTCCCTGTGTTCAACTGCAGCCAAGGATGACCCCACAGCCTGCAGGGTGGGTTTGCCAGGGATACGAACTCTGTAACCATAGTGAGACACTTCAGCTGCTTTGCACCATTTGCTCATTGTTCTAGGCTTCAGAGTCACATAATAAAAACACATTAGGTAAAAGCCTAAATGCACCTCTTTGATTCTTTTTCTCACAAAGATCTTGAAGAATTACAGCATCTTTGATTTTTGAATAAAGGAGAACAAGAAAACAGCTGCAGCCCTGGGAACCATCTGTAAGCGTCTTTTCATAATCTACTCATTTTGGGAGTGGAGGCAATTTTCTCTTTTTGATGACAACACATTATTAAAGCTGATTTAATTATGATCTTGGGAGATCAGTTCAGTTATTTCTTGCACATGAACACAAAGCCTCCCATCCCTCCTGATTGCCTGTCTGTTACATGTAATTTATTTCTTTTGTAGTATTTCCATTCATGTGGCATATTTTTCTTCTCCCATCCAAATGTATTTAAGGCCCTTGGTCCAAATGACCGCATTGGTCAGTCACTTGAATCTGCTCAGGTGTCCATTTAAAATGACAAGTGAGCTGGATTACTTACCCCATGGAAAAGCTTATTGTTTTTATACAATCAAACATGAATATTTTGAAATAGAAAATAAAATGTCAACCAGTCCTACACCAGTGACTAAAATTTAATGCTTGCAAAGACAGGAAACCCTCCCTTCTATATCATCTACTTCTATGAAAACAGACATACAAGCTTGTTTTCTTTCTGCACCATTTCCAACAGCTGGGCTGTTGCACGAGCTGTTCTTTTTGTGACTATTATTGCCAAGCTAAAATCATGATACCAGCATAAGTGATATGGGCTACAAAATCTCCCAGCTGGTTCGAAGTCCAGGGCACTGCTCCAAAATCAGCTGGACTAGAAACAAGATTTTCCTCCAGGCATGCCCAGTGGCTGTGTTCCATTGGTTCTTCTGCTTCAACCCAGGGGACCTACCTTAGATCCACTACTTTATCTTCTTGTTTTCCTAAGCCTTCTCCTTTGGCTTTTCTTCAGTTTCTTCCTCAGCCTGGTCTACCCTTTTATAATTCTCTTCTCCTGATGCTCCATCCCTTCCTCACTCCCAAGGCATAGATTAAGCTGGGTGCCATTTTCCCAGCCTGCAGCACACACACCTCTCCTCTCCATCATTTTCTTTGCTGCAGCACCTTTTCCTTCTCCCCCTTCAAATATCCTTGTTCAAAGGCACTTAGTGTAGCTAACTGTATTGATTTGTTTTGCTCGAACAGAATCTACCCCAGGTGTTCATTTAAAAATGACAAATAAGCTGGATTGCCAACAGTCTCAAGGAAAAATTTATTGCTTTTGCTGCCATTGAGCATGAATATGTGGAGTAAAAATACAATGATTGATCCTGGCAGATTCTTACATGAATACCGGTGTCTATGATCAATAGCAAGTCTCTAGAAACTAAAACTTTATGGATATGAATAAAGTACTTGCTAAAGACACATTTCTGCAATGCATTTATGGTATCATGTTTACACAGGACCCACAGCAGATACTGCCCCATTTCCCTGTGGAGTGACAGCAGCAACATCAGGAGAGGGGATGGATGATTACACATCCCAAGACACCATGGAACTGCATCTCTTCCTCGTGTAATGCTCATACAGCATTGGATGCTGGAACATCAAGAGGCCTCAAAATATCCTCTGGTGAGACAGCAAAGGGTGAAATGGGGAGAAATCTTTATGTAAAAAATGGAGGTAAGAAGACACTGGTGGCTGCAATAAGAGAAGTTTGCTTTCTTGCATGGTACTTTGCCAGAAACAAGGAATAAGACCCATTCCCATTCCACATTTCTTTGCAAGGTGCAGTAAAATAGAAGGCTTCTCCTCTTCATCCTAAGCTTTTTGCACCATTTGTGTTGCATTTTGCACAGCCTTTTCCACCATTAGTGTTGTCAGCAGGTTGGTGTGATGCCCTCCAATTCAGCTCATCACTTCCATCGATCTTCCTGGATACTTTCCTCCTGGGACTTTTCCTCAGTGTTGACAAAGAGCCTTTATTTACAATTTCTGCTCCCAAAGACCTCCTACCTTCATGTTCACATCTTCCCCTCAGGATCTTCTGTGATAAATGGCAGTGCAGGCAGAGCTGTCTAAAGAATTTGGAGCCCTCTGGGCCAGCAAGAGTCAGGACATTAAAGTTAGGCCTTTTTTTCTGACTAGCATGTTATTCCAAGGCAAAAAGCACTTCTTCTATTTGTTTCAGACAAACATTCTACATCTTATTCATCCAAATCATTACAACAAAGCTGGTGAAGGAAGCACAAGTCCTGTGAGGAGCAGCTGAGGGAGCTGGGGTTGTCTAGCCTGGAGAAAAAGAGGGTGAGACCTTATCACTCTCTAGAACTACCTGAAAGGAGGGTGTAGCCAGGTGGGGGTTGGTCTCTTCTCCCAAGGAACAAGTGACAGGACAAGAGGAAATGATCTCAAATTGTGCCAGGGCAGGTTTAGATAGCATAACAGGAAAATTTCCTTCATTGAAAGGGCTGTCAAGCATTGGAACAGGCTGCACAGGGAAGTGGCTGAGTCACCATCCCTGGAGGTATTTTAAAAACCTGTAGATGTGGTGCTGAGGGACATGGTTTAGTGGTGGATGTGGCAGTGCTGGGTTAACAGTAGGACTCAATGATATTAAAGGTGTTTCCAGCCTGAGTGGTTCTATGATTATAGCAGCATACCATGTGAATTGTCAAATTTAGGAAGATAGCTCTCCAGGCTTTCAAGCAAGGATATCACAAACCACATGTGGACCCTACATTTAGAAGAATGTTAGATGCAATTCTTTTTGGAGATCATGATGCCATTTTTTTGTTTTACACCATTGCAAAACTGATTTTCAATAGTCTTAAAGCATCTGCTGCCCTATAGTTTTCTGTCTTTACTGAAAAAGACCACCACACCCCCATAAAGACCCCATAAAGTAAATTCATAGCTATGGCATGAGAAATTGTTTGTGTAGTAGTCATACATTCCTCATGAGATATTCTCATTGTTTTGAGTAATGGCTGGATACAGACATTGCCTTGTCTCTTTCAGCATTTCACTGATGGCTTTTTTGAAATATCTTAGACAGCTATTTGTTGGTTTATGCTTTTATTCCTTTACTGGAGCACTAAAGCTAATGATGTGTCATAGATTTAGTTTCTGAATCTTCTGCCTCATACATATGACTGTACTGTAGTATCAGTTTTCTGGTCCACATCATCTTGGGAGGCCTTGAAACAAATAAAAATTTCATTCCGAGGCTGAAGCAAAATATTTTCTGATGTATTTATTTCCCTTCCTGAAACTTAGAGCTTTATACCTTGCCTCTATTGTCCTAAGAATCAAGAGCAGGTTCAGTCAATAAAAAACCCTCAGGTTCAGCCTTCATCACATGGTTATGAGCCAGCACAAATTGTAGGCACGTAATTAGGGCAGCAGATTGCTGGGGCAGCAGAAAAAGACAGCCCCTTTGTCTATTTTGCTATGCCCGAGTTTCAGCAAGCCAAACGAGCTGCAGCAGCAGGAGAGGGTGTGTGCCAGCCGTGCTGTGCTGCTGAAAGGAGGAGTGGTGCTTTCCAGGAGTAACAGTGCCTGCTCCCATTCCTTTCCTCCCTGCCCTTCAGCTGCAAGCCAAGCTCATGGAGCTTTTCAGCAAGCTCGTCCCACTTCTTTTTAGCCATGCCTGCGAATTTATATGTTATGTCCCGACTTATATATCCCATTTTCATAAAGCCAGACACGGGACTGTGACACAGAAATGCCATTCCCTTACAAAAAATTCACTATTGGAGTCAAAGACATACACCACCTCCAGTGAATGGGGATAAATTTACAGGAACTACTCCTTAGGATTTAATCCTTTAAAAATTGCTGCGTGAAAAACTGCTCAACATGGAAGATTTCTGTGCAGTTGACAACTCTAAATGAATGCTTCTCTTTCCATGGCTCAGAAGTAATTGCTGACAAATTGCTGGTTCAAGAGAAGAGATTCACACTCTATGTTTTCAAAAAGTATGAAGTAGTCCTTGTAGCAACATTTCTGTCACGTTTTTGTGCTCTTCCAGCAATGGATCAAATCAGCTAAATAATTCTAAAATTCCTACATAAAATCCTTTCCATTGCAACTCCATACAGGTCAGGTTATCTCAGAGTTAATCTCAAGTAACAGGTCAAGTTTAAGTAGATCTGTGGATGAAAAAACTTCTATTACAGCTCTTTCCAAGTTCACCTGCCAGTACTGTAATTCACTTGTTGCTCTGTTTCCCTAACTCTGAGCTAATATAACAAATTCTTTTTTCGCTTCCCATTCACTAACATTAAACTGCAGTTGTTTGGGACCATTCACAGGCTCAGAAATGCAACTGCAGCTATTAAAGTCAGTTGTATAGAACAAGAAGCCTGTGGGAGAAAACAAGCAGCACAAAGAAGAGTAGAATGATCCCAATAATAGTGATTCCAACAACCATTCCTAATTTGCAGGCTCACCCTTATGTAGTTCCTGCTCGAAAATAGCCTGCACTAAACAGCTTGTTTTCTCACTAACTGAACAAATGCAGACACTTATTTAAATGCCTGGATTGATTCCAACAGATTGAAAAGCTTTTTCTTACCCAGTATGGGGGAAGAGAACTTCTTGTTCAATGGAGTGCAAGGTCAGGTTTGGTGGAGGGCATGAAGTGCACATTGATTGGGATGTTCCTACAACCTTGACTGTTCATTATCTTCATTCACTTTTGCAGCCACAAGTACAGTATCATCTCTCGAGTTCATGGTAGTAATAGTAAATAATGCACCTGACATGAAAAATGCATCCGGTTTTTGGGATATCTGTGAATTTTTCTTTTTTTTTTTTTTTTCATTCCTTTTGTCTCCATTCTGGTGCCCTGAGTGTTTATACCTGCAGAAGGGCATATCACACACACCATTTTAGCACTGACTGATGGCTCTGTGAACCTTCCAGGGAGTGCCTCAGGCAGGTTTGTTTCTTGACTCAGCACTGGGTGAAAGTGAGTGCCAGAAAGAATCTAACATCTAAACAACAGAGGTCCTGCCTGCAACTCCAGTCTGTTATGGTGTCCTGTTATGGAGCAGTCAGCCCTGCCAGCCACAGAATTTGTTGTGCATGCACAAAAAATATAAAGCCACACACGTTAAAGGCAGCTGCTGCATTGGCCAGCCCCTCATGAGAGTCCTGTCTCTATCAAACATCGAAGTTGCTTGCTTGGCCATATCAGTGCCATACGCACAAAACAAGAAGGGTGATAATTTCATATGGATGCTTTAAAAGTTGGTGCCAGTTTGCCCAGGTGTTTGTTTCTTTGCCTCCTCCAGTCAGTTTTCCTAATGGTATCCTGTCCCACCATTATTCCTCCAAAGCCAAATCCACTTTTTGGCCCCTCAGCATGGCAGTCATCCTGCACCATCTTACCTGTCTTGCTTTGCTCCTCACTCAGGCTCTTCCCACTGGTTTTGTTGTTCTGGGTTTCTTCCTCAAAGAAGACTCACACATGTAAGACCTCTCTCCAAAGTGTTCATACCTACCAGTGGTAGCAGATTCCTTTAAATAAATTCAGGACCAAAAAAACCCGCTCCTTACAAAAGCATATGCATACACTGAATAATCTGAGCCAACAGACAGGACACTTTCCTCTGATCTTCCCCCAGTCATGGTCTATCCAGAGAGGTCTCTGAGGGAGGGATTATCTCTGAAGTGGCAGAGGCATGGTGCCAAGAACAGAGGAGCCCTCATTTGGCCAGGGTACGGGATAGAACTGTGACAAAATACATTAATCATTGTAAATCTGAAACGGGGCTCCATGAAACCACACACTCTTTTAGTCCAGCTGACTTCAGTTAAGATCCACGAGCACAAAAGCTGACCTCCCTGGGGTCGCTTCATGTCAGTGCAAACAATTATCACCCACAGGAAAACAAATCACCTCTCTACAGTTTCCAATCTATTTTATTTGCCAAGAACAGATTAGCTTCATTTTGCACTCTGTATATACAGCTTTTTACATAAACCTGTATAGGCAAGGTTTTACATGTGAGAGGCTGCTGGACAGGCATTTTCATTTTGACTTTCATCTGCTGAGCAAGGTCAGCTGTATTTTGGAAGTGTGTCTCTGCATACTTTAATACTGTGTTTTTCAGTGTGCTTCTCTTTCTTCACACAGTAATTTAACCCCACTTTCCAAGACTAATACAAAAGAACCAACAGATGTTCGAGATCAGACAGAAGGTGGATGTGCCTTCTCTTTAAGCATCAGTAGGAGCAGATGTCGATGAGAAGGCTGTTGGGACAGGGCTACCACACGTGGATAATTCCTCTGAAATACCCTCTCTATTGCTGCCATCTCAGGCCTTAGGGACTCCTTGAGCCAGATGTTATATCTGGTCTAATAGCACCTCACGGACCTCTCTGCCCCTGAATGTATTTGATGGCTTTTTGAGCAAATGCTTGTGCAGCAGGCAAATCCACAAGGTGCCCGTCTTTTTCTTAAAGGTTCAAATGGAGCTTGAATGCCAGAAAGGATCTGGTTTAATCAGCTTGGCTCTCTCAGCAAGCTCCAGACTTGCACAGAGAAATGTGTCCAAAATTTTTTTTTTTAAATTATCTGAGACATGCTTAATTCTTTCATAAACTTAGATGCTTATCCGGTTTTAGAACTCTTGGGGCTTGTTTTAGGGTATATTTATGTTTGCCTACTGCGTATGATAAGGTTATTAGTTTTAGTGTAGAGATGAAAAATGAAAACATGAATTGCTCTAATGTCACTGCTTTAAATTCTTAATTTGTGAAAGCCCAAGTAAGACTAGAAAAGTCTGTACACTAATAATTTAATATTGAACTTTAAACCCCCATCATGGATTATCTGAAGGAGCCTGGTCAGAGAACAACTGGACTCCAACAGCATCACATACAAAATCTCAGTGTGTGTATGTTGCCTTTGGTGTGTGTGAAATATCTTTTCATGGGGCTTATACAGCAGCAAAAAGAGCTTAATTGGAGTATGATGGGCTACAGAGGCTTTTTGCTGGCTCCCTGCACAAGCTGGATTTCATCAGTACTAAACTGTCTCATAATGAGCTTAATTGCATGGATCACTTTTACAGCCACACCTGGGCAGAGCTTTCTGACCCAAACGTGAATTTCAAACTTCACATCTTTTTAGGATTCTGACTGCCAGCACTTGCCCTGAGCCTGATCTGTGACCCACGTGCCACCTCCTGTATGTCCCTCTGACCACTCCTTCATGCTTCTAGCAGACTTTAATTCACATGAAGTATAACTTTGTGAGACTTTTGGACAGTAAAACACATGAGAAAACCGTGTGAATTAGGGGCTCCCAGGGTCAGAATTGAACAACCAACGAGAGTTAAACTCTCAGCCTATACACTGAGAAATGTAAGATTCACTTTTGCATTAAACTATATGCATTTGCATGACTCTGCACAGACTTTTAGAACAGCCTTATCTTATGAAGAAATTGCATCCAGAATACAGTTATAAGAAAAATCTAGGAGGAGAACTAGGCTATTAGTGCCACCTCATGCTAGTAACAAATCAAAAAAATAAAAAAAAAAAAGAGAAAGAAAGTTCAAACATTCAAGCATACTCACAGTGTTTCCATTCTGGTCTCCTTCAGAAAAGGGCCTTGCTGCTGTCACCTGGGAAGGCTCAAATATTGAGAAACATGACACCTACTGCTGTCATGTGTGTCAAGTGATCATCCACATTTATGCCACTATTCGCCAAAGGTGACAGACTGGAAACTATGGGACTGCTCAAATGAGAAGTGCTCTCCTGAATTGCCAGACTCCCAGGGAAATACATTGAGTCAGACTCAGAGGCAGCTTGCAGAAATGAGGCCAGTGTCAGCTCTCCATTGCTGACACAATACTCATGTTTATTGAAGAAGCAAGTGGGAATATAAGTAGTACAGCATGCCCAGGGCAAAGAAAAGCATGTTTATACTCAGAACATCAGACAGATCACCAAATAATTGTTCTGTGAAGATCTGACCTCTGTACTGCTGCCAAGGGCATGGAAACGTGGTATTATGAGAAGCAGCTCTCATTAAGCACCTCATATTTCTATAAGGCAAAAATGACAGAAAATGTACAGCAAATGTGTTGCTCTCAGTTATTTCTGCTGTTTTCACTCCACTTCCCAACAAGACCTGTCTCATCCCTTTTACCTAGAGACATCTCCATACACTTTCCAAGTCACTAGCAATTTTGCCTCATTTAGATCTGGGTACATGAAACAGAAAACCCAGACGTGAAAGAATGTAATATTTTCCAAAACTTCTGTTAGAATTGTTTACAGTTACCCCTGTTTTCCAGAGCAAATGCAGTTGATTTCTAGGAACTGACAGCCCACTGACAAACTGGTCTATTGAGACCACAGGATATTCATTCCTTTGAAGTCTAATTCTCTATTGATTCAACTCTACTGACTTTATTGAATTCTGTAGTCATAAATTTTACAAAGCTAACCTTCACAGACAAAATTCTCCCGTTCTTTGCAGACTTTTTTTCATACACAGAAGGTAACAGTGTGAACTAATTAGCTTATGCAACAAATTCATATAACTCTTTTTCTTTACTGATAGTTAAAGTTGCTTCTGGATACATTCTCTCCCTAAGGCTGGAAATGAACACAAAAGAAGAAATGAAATGAACACAAAAGAAGAAATGAAATTAAAATTTCATTACGACTACTGACTCTGCTTTCTGCAGAGACTTTTAAAACCCTCTTCACCTGAAAGTATTTTTAAAAATCAGTCTGCTGCTAGGAGGTGAAAATTTGTCAATAGGATTGGCATTTTTTGATTAAAATTTTCATTCCAAATAAAAAATATCCTTTACAGCACAAATGACATTAAATCAGTCCACAGACACAATGGTGAAAATCCAAGAATGAGCTGAGTTCAACAAGAAAGACCAAAAGTGCTTCCCCAGACCTCCCCTCATAATAGTTAATTGCCTGTTGGTACATTTTTGTGGGAAATGGAAAGTGTCTATGTCAATCCTCACTGAAGGAGACAATAACTGGATCTGGGTCTCTCATGCCATGGAAGAGAGCTGTTAACAGACATTATTTTTGGCAAAAAGGATAAAACACCTGCCATCTGCTTAGCTTCAAAAGGTGGTTTTCCTTTGCCAGTTCCCCAAAAATATATACCTTGGTATATATAAGGACTCAAAAATGTAAACCTTGATACTCATTTGGAGGAAAGGAGGACAAGCCACCCATCCTGAATGGAACAAGGTGGTTCTCTGTGACACAAAGTTAGGCTCTTCCCTCCTGGAGACAAACTAAGACTTAGTCCTCTGTATTTTCTTCTCTGTTTTCTGTGGCAGTCATTTCTGAGAAGGATGTCATGGAATTGCCTGTTTGGAGGCACTTCTCTGCCTTCATGCACAATCTAGAGAGCCACAGGGACTAGCTGATGGCTGTGCTCTTCATCAGGAGATAAATGTGTGGGAGATACCTACTTTCTCTGCTAGGTCTGGACTTCTACCCTTAACCACCGACTGAGTAAGGACAGCAAAGGTTTCACCACAGTATCTTGTCTCTGGATACAGGTAGCAAGGAAATAGCTATGGAAAAACCTCATTTCCTTCCCAGGGTTTGTGGTCAAGGCACTTGGGTTAGACTGGTTTTTTCAGCTAATCCCACCATGAAAGGCAATGTAACATGGTCTGAGCAAAGAGGAAAATACACCTATTTAAAAAAAAAGTGAACAGGATTTTGTCTCCTAAAAAACACAACCATTTCTTCCCAGGGTCTTTTTATGAATGCATTAACTTTATATCTAGACCTTCAGTACGAGACTACATGCAGCCAGGACAGAGCTGTGCCTCTGTAAACAGCTGGGGGACCAGTTATTTCATAGTCTTTGTGAATCAGAAGGAGAGTTTAAAAATGGTAGCTCCAGATTGTTTAGAATATAGCCAAGCAATCCACAACACTGCCTGCATTGACCTGCCAGGCTGGGGATGGAAATGGGAAGAGAAAAGGGTTAATGCATTCAAGGGGGGAAGAACAAACAGGTAGGATGGTGACCAAACTAAGAAACTCAAAGATTTTGCTTCTTCCCAGGTAGTTTCCTTGCTGGTTTTAGAATGTTATTTAGACTGAGATGTTGGGGTCAGTTTGAAAGAAGAAATTCCTTCATATGTTTCCAACAGGTGAAAGATCTGCCACATCTTGCACTGAGCCCCTGGTGGGCTCTAATTCACCTGGTGAAACCTGCTCTTAGATGCACAAACACTGAGAAACTCATCAGAGCATATTCAGATACAAAAAGGATCCCAGAACATTTTCCCACAGCTCTTGGAAGCTTCTGTTAACTTCATGCCAGTGGCACTTTAAAATATATAACCTACCCTTCCAGGAAGAAAGAGATTTAAATCAGAACAGGGCCTGTTATGCAATACAACATTGCATTAGCACAGAGACAACTACTTAAGGTTTGGCAGCTTGTGATTAATATCAAGCTTAGCCCATCTCCCAAGAAAGACATTTTCCAATTGATTTCTATGGTTTTGGCTAAGGCCCACACTGCACATGCTGTGGATTGTTCCTTTCATCCTAGGCTCTCAGAAGTAGTAAACAAATAGGAATGAACTCAGAAGGGGAGCAAGAGTCCCAGTTTTTCCCTATTTTTGCATGGACCATTTCTATGGGACTAGGTAACTTCCTGATGTCCTTTAATTTGATGTCTTTTTTACAGTTTTGAGAGTAGCACCGTGACACAATTGAAATATCCATTCTCTCATGCCCGACTGGCTTTGCAACCAATTATAAGTATATAAGTGCTGCCTTAGTACTTATTATAAGTAATAACCTTGTTCCATTGAGGTGCAGTAAAAATATACAAAAGCTGCAATTTCTCTGATTACACACCCCTACTGTTAAAATAATGAAAAGACCAAAGTCTTCTGTAGGAAGAGAAAAAAAAAGAAAAGCAGCTAAATTTTAAATTTTATGTACTGCTGCTGCTCACTGAAATTTCCTTCTGACAGGAGTTCAATGGTAACAGAATTGAGCAATATGCGCCACAGGAAAAGATAACAAAGAATCAATGTCTAAATAATTTCAGGATCATCTCTGAATTTGATGTCCAGCAGATTAGTTTATATCATAATGGTTCCTCAGTCCTATTTTAAGCATCTTAGAGAAGGACACTTTGTAACCCAGTTAAAATGCTTCCTTATCGGACAGAAATCAATATCCAACAGGGCAGCAATGACCTCTCCCAAATTTTGTTAATGCTCACTACTGGAGCACTTAAAACATTAATCCCAGGGAGTCCACTGCAAAATTGACCAAGTTTTAAATAATCC
The DNA here is from genome assembly GCA_013396995.1 of Dicaeum eximium. Taxonomy (NCBI): domain Eukaryota; kingdom Metazoa; phylum Chordata; class Aves; order Passeriformes; family Dicaeidae; genus Dicaeum; species Dicaeum eximium. Next base: position 522,104 of record VWZP01004258.1, on the reverse strand, counting down.
AGCATGGTAAAAGGAGCTTCTAACAATTCACTGAGAGAAAACAAGATTATGTCTTCCTGGGAAGAGCCTGGGAAAAGGAGATTGCTGGTTCTTCCTTCCTTCACACAGACTAACTACTTCTGGGGGGGCTGTGCCTATTTGTCTTGAGACAAGGCAACTCTCAAGACCTCTTGGAAATATAAGAGAATAGTTCATATATATCTTATACATACATGCACACATACACACACACACATTTATATATATATATATATTCCTGTGTGCATCAGGTATCCTCACCTGTGTTTTTGGAGAAGGGCTCCTAGGACAGTGTTGTGCTTGATTCCATGCATGGCACATAAATCTCAAGTGTAGTGGCTGGACATATTAACATATTAGCAGTAGAGCTACAGACACCATAAACCATGGCCAATACTGAGAAGCAGATACTGATAAGCTGAGTATTGCACACAGCTCTCTTGGATTTAATAATTTTTGACTTGATTTCATCCTTCATTATACTCATTCTTCTTAACATTTTGCTAAAGTCCACTTTGCTTCTACTTACAAGTTTCTGATCCTTACATCAATGATCCTCATCAGCTGGTGGTTTTTAATTTAAAGCAGCTCCAGCTACCTCTGCTATACTCTGCAGATCTGCATTCTAACTTACCTCTATTCTCATGACCCTGGGGTTCATTCAATGCACTCCTCCTGCCTAGCTATCCATAAGGGTAGCTGGACATACACCACCTTAGTGCAGTTGTGTTCCTGCCTTCCAAGACCTTGTATCCAATACAGCAAAACACAATGTCTTTAGCTATTTGGAAAAATCCTCCCTCTCTTTTCCTAATGCACCTGACTGGAGCACCAGCTGACTATCAGACAGTTTCCAAGCCTCAGCAAAAGCCAATACAGCAAAGAAAAATGAATGCAAACTGGAAGAGAGGGATCTGGTCTGAGTCAAGCATAAAGATGCTCACAACAGCTTGAAGAAGAATGGAAGAAGTTATCTGCTTTGTTGATGTAACAGACCAAAACCTATTCCTATTGCATGGCCTTTGCACAGCAAAGTGTTCACAAGGGGAATGCTTCTCATCCCTCTCCCTCTCTAAACCAGAATGGATGGGGCATTCTCCTGCAAACATTGCAGGAATAAAAATGGGATCCTCCTGTCCTGATCAGCCAAGTACATTTTTATCTGTTGCAGCAGAGAAAAATGAAGCACTGGAAAAAGTATTGCACAAACTGCAACTTAGGGGGCTTCACAATCCCTCGTTTGTTGCCGATTGTTGTAAAGGATCCAGTGGATCACTGGTATCACTGATGGAATGGGGAGTAAAAGGGATGATTGTGTCACATGCTTGAAAGATAAAAGGTACATAGATTTATCTACTTGATGTTCCAGAACAGGCACTGATAAATTTTGTCCTGCCTAATTTAGAAACAGACAGACTCTGGTCTTTTTTCTCAATTGCAAGGGGGATTAAATTCTGAGCTAATTAAACTGCATAGTAATTACTTTGCTTGTTTTAACATGTCCTCTAAAAATTGTACTGCTGTATTTGTCATACTGGTGAGTGGTTATAACATGCTTCTTTTTTTTTTTCTGCTGCTGTTCAGAGGGAGCTCCTGGGTGTCCCAACATTTGCATCCTTCGCTGCTCAGACCCATTTCTACTGGGAGCCAAATAACCCTGGGCAGCAGAGGAGCTGCAAGCACCAGTCAGGAACAGAGAAACTCCCAGAAAACCTGAAGAAAAGGAAGTTAGTGGCCAAATAAAATTCTCCTGTTCAGTTGGTGAATGTTCAGCAGCAAGAGAAGAATATTGCCTCCATGAAGAGGCAACTGTGCGTGTCCTGGTGGAAGGTCAGCTTGTGCCTTTGGCTGCCTGGCCCATGCAGATACAGGGCTCCTGTGGGATTGTTTGGATGGCTCCACTGGCTGTCACACCCTGTGCCTGGAGCAGGGTGTCTGAGCAAAGGGGACTATGGCTTGTCCCTGTCCTCCTCCTTGCCATCTTTGGCCCAGCTGGTGACCACAGGGCTGGGAGGGCGGAGGGGGAGAAGACCAACCACTTCCAGTGTGTTGCTCCCTCTATCCTCTCACAAGGAAGTGAATAAGAGTGTTTTCACACTCTTGCTTGCATTTCCTCTGTGAGTCATCCCACACAAAACCAGCTCTTCCTCGGGCAACACCACCCTGTCCTCAGTGGGAGTTTGAGTGGAAATGGAGTAACAATCCACATTTGGGTTATAGCTGTGGGAAAACAACTTCATCCTCATAAGAGTTTGGTTATAACCACATTTTCATATTGGCGAACTATTTAAAGCATAAAAGACAATGTCTCTCTTCTGTTCAGCTGTGGTATCTTAGGCTGTGTTCCAGCCAAGGAGTGCCTGATAAAGACTCTGTATTTTTCCATTAATTAAGATGCTTTAATTAATTGGGACAGCTAATTTGAATTAGCTCAAGGAATAAGTATAGCCCTCAAGAGAGCAAAGAACAATGGCTGCAGTTAATTCAGAATAGATGAGGGAAAGCTTTGCTTTAGGAGAGGCATTCAACCCTATAGACTAAGGCATCACTGGATGCACAGCTGGTCATTTAAATGCACCAGGTTTTGTTTTATTTTATTTTTTTACAGGCAGTGCTTGTTCGTCCTTTCAGGACACACGGTCACTGAGATTTTCCCCCATGATGTGATCACAGCTAGGTTTTTTCCTGGACAAAAAGATACTTCTGACAACCCTGAATTGCCTTCATATGACACAAGAACTAGAAAGAACACCTGGGCTGTGTTTTTCCAGTGCTGGCATTTCCCCCAGCCCTGAGGCATGAGCAGCTCTTTCCATTACTGCCTTTCTTTCACCACACTGAGGGACCTCGTGTGAAAAACCAACACTCTGATGGCACATGGCTTGATTCACAAGCTCTGGGGCTCACCCAGCTTGTGAAAGCAGGGAGCAGGGGTGGAAGATGAGATCAGAAGCTTCTGATGGAGCAGGAGATCCACGGCTAATTCCATAGATGATTCCTGATTCAGAATGGGCAAAGAGCCTTTCCAAAGAGGCAAGCTGGACTAGGAATGCAGAAAACAATCAGAGATATTTGTCTTCTTGCTTGCACAAGCACACTCCTCTTGGGAATAGTGGTGAGAGGGGAAAACAAAGTGCAAATTTTGATCAGCCATTATGATTATTCGAGCAATAGCTTTGCATTTTAAACCCCCGGCGTGTTTATCACTGCAGGGATAACTTGTTCTGCAGAACAGGTAGGTCTGTCTGCAGGTGCAGACAAATCTACAGATGATTGTTTTCTACACTGAAACGTGCCAGTAGGCTGGCCTGTAGAAGGAATTGGATGCTAGATACTAGAAAGAAAATGTTCACTCTAGAGTGAAATGTTCTAGCTAACCAAAAGCTGCCACAGCCAGGATAGAGCCCTTATCACTGGCACAGGTGTGCAGATAACAGCGGCCTCCAAGCCCAACAAAAAACCACTGATTTAGAAATAGCAGCAACTTCTACTCCTTGTACAAACAGCTGCAGTTGGACACTGTTGACAAGGCCACAGCATACTTGCTTTATTCCCACCCTGACATGAATCCTTCACATCAGATATGAAGCAGGATCCCAAGCCAATTACTTGAATTTCTTGAGACTATGATTCCTTTTTTCCCATACCACTTTGAGCTCCACAAACACATCACCCTGTCCTAACAGAAGCACAGGTTCTGCAGAACACACACGTAAAACATAAGACAGCAGACTAAAATATTTTTTAAGGTTTCTGCAGATCAGCTGATCCAGTCTTCTCCAGGGAGCACATCAGAACAAGAACATGAAAATATGCTTGCATATTTTACAAGAACATTAAAAGTCTCCATGGGGATAGTCTCCATGACCCTAGCTTCAAATAAGGGCATTGCATTCCCCACTTTTCACCCTGTAAAATATTGCGAACTCCTATTAACCCTAAATGAGGTACCTCACTCACTACCTGAAGGACAGCAAAGAGCTGGCCAGCATCAACATGAAATCGACAGTTTTCAACAGAATTTTCAGTTCATGATTTTCCCAGAAAACCTGGATTTGTTTGGGTGTTTCTTTGCTGATGGGGGGTGGCATTTTTAGCTCTTTTGTTTAAAAATAGTAATCTATTTAAAAACCCTGATTGCTACTAAATACACCAGGAAGGCTTCTTCAAGTAAACAATTAAACAATTACAATGGAAGATATTAAAATAAGGTTTTTGTGCTATGATGGGATTGATTTAAGAGGGTTACAGGAAACTGGAGCCTGCTGTTCTGTGACAAATTATTTCCCTGAGAAAATTCAGTAAGAGAAACATAATCACATAATGGAATTGATCTTGAAATATCACTAGCTCCTGGATTTGGAAATCAGCAGCCCCCAATGACCTTGTATTTAACATCTTTATTCATGAACTAGGAAGAGGAAAGGTAAACACATAAAGGATAAACCAGTAGACAAGAAGGGCAATGTCAGGCTTGTTTAGTCCATGGGGAACTCAAATGGAAAGAGATCTGATTAGAGAAGTGAGCTGGGATGTTACAGGCTACCTCAGAAAACAAGTCTAATGAGTCATTTAAGGGCAGGAGAGAATGGAGATCTGCAGAAAGAAGCAAGACAAGCAGAAGGCAAAACAGAACTTATTTAAATGTATTAGGGTTACAACAGAAGTACACTTGGTGCCCATCTGACCCTGAGAGCTCTAGAAGACCTTTGCTTCTCAAACATTACTGCACCCAAACATCAGCCCAGATCACCAAAACAGAAAAATCAAGACTGAAAGTGCAAACTGTGCTTTCCCACCCCCTTTATCTTGAAAAATGTTGTTGCTTATGGCACACCATCACAGGCTGTCCTCTGAAAGTACTGGTAACACCAGTTAGCCTTTGGGACAACTCTCATGGTGGCAAGCAGGTAGGAAAATCTGCTTCTCTCCATTAAAACCACTGTACTTGGGGCCCAAGAGACTGGCAGTGGCTGTGGCTTCAGGAGGGATAGATTTCATTCAGAAGTGAACATGAGGACTAGGAAATGCCAGGACCCTGATCCCTAGGCCACAGAAAACTGTGCCCACAAGATGAGCAAAACCAGGAAGGCTACGTGGTGGAAACCTCAGGCTTGAATCCCATGGCCAAAACTGAAGGGGCAACTCTTGCACCTAAAGCAACTACAAAATCTTTGTTCAGTGCTAAATAACACCACAGGGTGTTCATCAGGATGTGGGCTGGAGGAAGCACCAACTTCTCCCATGTAAGGCCAAATGAGGAGGTGGTCAAAGAGGCTGCAGCCTCCTCAAGCAGCCACTTTTCAGCGTTCCTCTGCATCCCTGCCTCCCTGTGCAAAAGCGCTGTTGGCAAAAACAAAAAGTAGAGTTTGAGTGGTACTCACGGTTTTCCAGCATCCTCTTTACTGGAGGATGGGGAGAAGCTGCTGTCCCAGCTGCGTACAGCCGGTAAGAAAATCCAGAGACGGACACAAGGAGTGATGGCTGCCCGATTTATCTTTTCCTGCCAGCCTTGCCAGCCTTGCAATCTCCTCGTATTCCCCGTGGAGCGAGAGTGGCACCTGGTGGTCACATCGCCCTCGCACTAGCCAGACGGATTTCTTTATTACTATTTTTTTGAGTGCTTGGTAGAATAAAAATGACGGATGAGCACTTGGTATAAAGCAGTCGTGATTAACTAGATCAGTGACAACCGCTAGCTGCAATTAGTCCTGTAACTCATTATTTTCCAAAGCCCCTTGTCATTCAAGTAGTGCCAATTCACAACTGTTTTTGCAACACACCCACTGCACAAGCCTCCCTACCCACTCATTATGCTCCTGTGAGTGGAAAGGAAGGAATGAGGACCTGTCCTGGCTTGCTGAAAACATGTTTTTCTTTTTTTTTTTTTTCCTGGCTTCTTAAAAAAAAAATCAGGCTTTCTATGCAGGCAGAAATTAAATAAGTCTGTTTCTAATCAGCTACCAAATGCACATCCCTAGAGATGCTTAGGGCCACATGTGCCTTGGAAGAAAGTATTGTTATTCTCCTTCTGTCTGTCATTGAGACATTCTGTGCCTCGGCAGGACATGACTTCTGTATATCCCTGCACTCTGCAAATCCTGTGAATAATAGATGTGCTCTGAGGCAGAACTTCTGCCAAGGCTGCTCCTGACATCGTTAACTTGTTTGGCAAGCTGAATTTTTGCTGTAGAAGGGCTCTTTCAGAGAGATGAACAGAAAAACAAGCCCATACAAAGCACTGAACTTAAGACAACCTATTTCCATTGAATTCAGATCTCGTGGCTGAGTGATTTTTGTATGACTGAAGGGTGAGTGCTTCATTAGAAATCAGACTCTGATGGATTGTATGTCTCTTCACTTTGACAAACCAAGTCCTATTGGAAGTTTTTATGTAGCTGGGCCCCCCTCTCTCTTCTGGGCAGTGTCTTTGCTGTCTAAGAACAGCTTACTCAAACTGCTGCCTTTCCCTGCTTGAGGCTTATTTTTTCCCCAGCTGCACCTTTCCTAGAATTCACAGGAACACAGGGTCTCAGAGGTCGGTACGTGTTTGCAGGCTTGGTAGGAGTTGCCCAATGTGTCCAGCAGTCACCAGGATGGGCAGTGAAGGATGCACACACTGGTGTGGGCACACAGTGTGACATCATGAGCTGCACTTCCTTAGGAAAACAGACTACAAGGCCCGTGACTGCATAAAACAAATCCATCTCTCCATAGCTGTTGTTCTGCAAGGAAATTATAACATCAAGGATGAGGTAATTATACAGCAACTGCCACAGTGTGGAAGCCACCAGGGCTGGCTTTCCTTTGTGCCAGGGTCACCTTCCCAAGCACCATAACTGCATTCAGAGAGGGATGTCCAGTGCCACTTGTCTGGCACTGCTCCAGCACAGGCTACAACTGGAGAAAAGGTGACTTTATGTGAACACTGCTATCCATTTTAATGAAAAGTGGGACCTGCAGGTACAGCCTGAGGTGGCTTTTTTAACATGAAAGACCCTCAAGGTAACAGAAATGGTATGTGATGTGTCTTGGATGTATCCCAGAAGGTTCTTCTGGTGAAGGAAACAACGAAATGCCAGCACCCTTCCCATCTGCAAGTTTTTTCTCCTGTTCTACTCCAAGGGTTGCATCCCTGATGCAAGGGCAGAGGTTGTGGAAGAAAGAGCAAAATTAGGGGAGAGAGGTGGTAGGCAAAGTGCTCCATCACTGGGAACATGTGCTAAGAATACAGTCATTAGAAGGCAACAATGTAGAAGTGCAAGCTGAAAAGAAAAACAGCTTTAAGAGACAAAGGATTTACTCTTTCTTGTTTCTCCTTCAGATGTGCCCATAGATAGCAGAGGAGCATTGATATTCTTGCCCCAACATCTCCAGAGATACAGAGCTTGCTGCTCCCTTCCCCTCTTGGTTTTGCATTGTATCATCATCATCATCATCATCATCATCAAATCATAGAATGGTTTGGGTTGGACAAGACCTAAAAGATCCTCTAGTTCCAATCCCCTGCCATGAGCAGGGCTACCTTTCTCTACACCAGCTTACTCCAAGCCCCATCCAACCTGGCATTGAACAATCCCAGGGATGGGGCACCTACAACTTCTCTAAGGAACATGTTCCAGTGCCTCACCACCCTCGTGGTAAAGAATTTCTTACTAATTTCTAATCTAAACCTAACTCTAGCCCAAATCCACCTCATCCTGTCACTACATGCCCTTGGTATAAAGTTTCTCTCTATCTTTTTTTATCAGCTCTCTTCAGGTACTGCAAGACCACAATAAGGTCACCGCAGACTGTTCTCATCTCCAGGCTGAACAATCCCAATTATTTTAGCATTTTCTCATGCAATAGGTACTCTGTTCCACTAATCATCTTAGTGGTCTTTCTCTGGACTTGCTCCAAGAACTGAGGAAGGGAGGAAAATACTGCCAACCCCCTAACCCAGTCAAGTTCTGTGCAACTGAGCTGGACCAGGTCTTGTCACCGGTTCAAAGACCTGCTTACACAGAGGAGCAGAGCAATGGGAAGCCACATCATGAGCTCAAACTGCTGTTGTCCCACCGATGCAATGCTCAGGGTCAACCTCTTTTTCTGACACACAGGGATTTTTCTGGCTTAGCTTATGTCATGCTAAAATGAGTTTAAAACAAATGAAAAAACAGCGCCGCCTTTATTCCACAACAAAAGCATCCACACAGGCCACCAGCCCAGTGGAAGGACTGAACTGGATTTACCAGTAATTGTTACATTTCTGCCCAGAATCAGTCAGTGGGGATCTGTGCTGTGTTTTGTGAGGTCTGTGCAGAACTAGGAGGAATAGTACAACCAGGGCCTGTTTTGACATCCATGTCACATGTTCCTGTAACTGTTCTAGCACTGCTCTTACAAACAGGGAAATACTACTGCCTTTCTCCATCCCAACATCTCATAGTTGACCTCACAGTTCAGAGATGTTGCTTCTGGGAAAGGATGTGGCTATGAGACACATTCCTGCATTGTGGCTGGAGCCATGTGATGTCTTCTGCAGGCAGAAGGTTTGCAGCACAGAAATGGTTACAGACATGGCAGCACAAAAGGAGAAGTATCAACTTTGTGTGAAATACACTGCAGGGTTCAACTGTAAAGCCATAGGGTTAATTGAGGACTGGAAAACACCATCTGGAACTGACTTTATTTGATAATTTTTCTGTGTTGGAAGAGAATAAAAGGAGAAATAAACAAGAGTGCCTTCAACCTACAGAAAGTAAAAGGATGGGAATAAAGCAAATAAACATTAACCTGTAAATAATACTAAGTATTAAAGATAATTTAAAAAAAAAACGAAACAAAACCAGAAGCACATTGTAAAAATTACACTAAATAGCAAAGCTGCCTAAAGACAGCAGGATACAGCCTTTTCATCTCCTGGTCTGAATTTGATAGTCATAACTTTCATGGGAAAAAAGGCTTGAGTACTCGACAGACTTGAGAGAAAACCTGTTTGGTATTTGGTGAGACACAAGTACCTGCCAGAGGCAGATGGCAGTGTGAACTGCCCCTCTGGAAGGAGCAATCACTTCTGTGGTGGGAAAAGATAATGCACCCTGAGACAACAGGACACAGAAACATCACACTGACAAATCCTCTTGACACAGCAAGCAGGAGAAATTTCACTATCAAGAGACTGAGAAAATCTCCTGTAACCACTTGTATTGTATCAGTAGAGAACTGCTATCATTTGGAAGAGCTTTACATTGAGGGAAGTTAAACACTAGGTCCTTGGGAAAAAAGACAGATTTAGAATGTACTTCCACAAAGATGATCAGGGTCAACCTCTTTTTCTGACACACAGGGATTTTTCCCACTATTAAGTTGTTCCCACTGTATATTCATACACAAGATAAAAACACTGGGCGCCAGGTACACTGTGCCTGTGTGATCTGCAGTACAACACAGCATTTTTCCTTTGAAACAAGATGTATCTGGCAAGATTTATTAACCAGTTGCTGAAGTCACACATGTTAGTACCTGTAGACCTCAGATGGCAGCGACCACACGGTGACATCTCAGAACCACACCGAGTGTGCACAGGCATTGGGCAGAACCAAAAAAAAAAAAGGCTGGTGGATACATGCACAGACCCAGCCATTTTAATAGTTCCTCTCCTAAATGACTGCACTATTTGTGGAAACATGTGAGAACAGAATTGCAAAATGAATGATGGATATTCCTCCTGGTTGTCAGTGGGGCCAAGGCACAAGATGCATGGGTTAGTGGCTATTCTGTCAAGCAGGGCAGGGAAAGAGGCTGAGTTTCTGCAGGACAGCGTGGTCCCTGTATTGTGGGGAAAGGAACAAGCACAGCAACATCATGACACCTTGTAAAATAATTTGCATTCATTTGCATGAACATGAATTCTCTGCAGACCCCCAGACCTTGCACAGTGTATTAAGAAGCTACCACCAGCTGTAACCATCTCGCAGAGAAAAGCTATCATTTCAACAAAATACTAATTGCAGAGCACACTCTACTAGGGCTCCTCAGGGAGGAGTGAAAAGCTGTGGGGAGGACTGCACACGCAGTTCATTTGCATCAGTTGTCCTTATTATTCCTCCAGGTTCTCTTTTCTTTCTTTAATATCAACTATAGCTCATGCTGTGACAACCATGAGGTGTAAAGGGAGTGATGGGGAGGCACGCTGAGTGACTAGCAGACATTTCAGGAGGTTTAACTTACCCCACTGCATCTCATTTTTTTTCCCTAATTCCTTATTTTTTCCTAATTTCCTTTTTCTCCCCCTAAAACCTACATAGGATATGCTCAGGAATATATTGCATCTAGGCAAAAAAACCTGATGGAAGCAAATTCCCGCTTTCTTTGCATAAATAACCCTGTTGATCTCCTCCACAGACAATGCACAAATAGCTGTGGATATCCAGAGCTTTCGCCCATGTTTGGGAAGGTCGCGAACGGGAGGCGTACTCCTGACTGCTTACTCTGCGCAGGTTTTGTAGCCACATGCAAGGGGAAACAATGCTTCCAAATTGTTTGGGGCTTCAAACAGGTTAACACAGGTCTCATGTCAGCTGCTCTGGAGATCACCTAGAGCTGACTTAACTCAGAAAAACCCCCCAGGATTTCATTTAACACACTCCTTCTCAGAGAGTTGATTTTCACCTGAAAAAGTGGTCACGAAGCAGCAGAAGTGTGAAATCTGGTAGGACCACCAAAGCCTGGCAGGTTTCTACTCAAATTCCTACAGGAAAGGTTCTCCTTCCTGTTTTTACTCTTGTAAACTTGGTTTCCAAGCCTGGTCATAGTGCCCAAGTATTTCCCTATGCACATACAGCCATTTGGTCATGATTTGGACATACATCAGCAGAAGGACTTGCAAAGCTTTCACTCCAGAGTAAATTCACTTCCCTCCCATGCTGCCTTGCCATCAGACTGGCCAGCTGGGAAGAAATGTATTTCAGAAGTGCAAATTGATTGAATCAGTTTCAGAAAAATAATCAGCATAGCTGTAAGGTTTACCTAGGTAGTTCAAACAGCACCTGAGTTAGCATCATGTTGTGTCTAGACACCATGCATACCAAAACCACGCTCCTGGAAATATTGGCTCATGTTTCTTGGTAAGAGAATAGGTTTGGTATTCAGTACAGACTGCAGAAAATGGAAACCTCAAAAGATTTTAATTTGAAAGGCCTTTTTGAAGGATGGAATACTTGGAATTGCAAGTGGCAGTGTTTTACACTGATTATCTTTCCATAAATTTGATGGTAATTTTTCTAGCTGCCTTCATTAACAGAGGTTTTCTGGTGTACAAAGCCAGCCATGAGATCAGGGCTCATGGCTGTCTCCTCATTTGTCAGTCATCTGACTTAGCTCATAACATTGAAGTCGATTTAAACAGCATGGAAAAGAGCAAAAGTTTTAGGAGAAAAGCTTCACCTTGTTAAAAATGTACATGCTTTTTGAATGAAAAATCATCACAGTTGTTGTTGAAACTCTGAGTGTTGATAAAAAGAATGGCTTTTTTGGAGCAGAATCTCAAAAGTTTCAATAACTTAAAAAGTATTGTGAAAGGCTAGTTGGGGGTTTTTTAGAAAGTAATTTTGAGATTAAAGAGTAACAATCATTCCATGCTTCAATGCAATTCCTATGCAACTTTTTTCTGTTTAGGAAGAAATGTCTACTTCAGCTCACAAGGGACAGCTCATATAAAGCCCAAACGTGTCGTGCAGCAAGTACCTAGGCTGGAAAACCTGTTCACCAGCAGGCTTTGTCCCTTGGGCTTTACAGGCCCCTCTGGAAGCTTCCCTCATGGGATCCCTGCTGTCTCACAGCTATCCTCTTAACTCTTGCCTTGAGAAATTTAGATATCTTTGAAACCCCTTGCTTTCTGGTTGAAATTAGGCAACAGTCCAGAAGCCGATAGAAGATGAGAGAGAGAGAGAGAGAGCGAGAGAGAGAGTGTGTGTGTGTTTTCTCATGGAGTCTGCATGTCCTTAGGGAAAAGGGACTAAAAGCATTTACCAGAAGTGGGTTTTCAAAAGACAGGCTTAGCTACTGGTTGTTGTAAGGAGTGAGAGTGAGTGATTTTGCTGTATATTCCTATGACCTGTGTAATCTCTCTCACTTTACAATACTTGATTCCTACACAAGAAAAATAATCCCTAAAGATAGAAAGGTACTAATTGGGAAGAATCAGAATCACTTTTATGTTCTTCATGATGAATTTGTCTTTCCCAATGCCTGTGTTGAGAAAACTAAAGCAGGGGCTCGATTGGAGTAGTGAACACATCATTGAGGGAATAAGCTGCTTTCCCACCTATATTGCAGGATGGGGATGTCTCCAGAGAGGCCAGGCACTGAGCTGCCAGGGATCCTGTGCTAAATCCTGCAGCAGCTGCCTCTGCTCAGGAAGCCAACTTGTGCTGAGGGCTACTTTAACTGCATTAATGAGTGGTATCCCAGCATTAATGGTTACACTGTTGTTAATTACAGCCTTCCATGGCTGTGTTATACATATACATATACATATGCACATGCATATACATATACATATATTGCTTCAGCAGCCAGCAATAAGGGATCCTCTTGTCCCATTCCAGCATTGCTGAAAGGAAGGAGAAGGAGAGGAAGTGCCTCCATGCATGGGTGTATAACTCTGCCTGCCCACACAGCAGCACCTTCTTGCCTTTTACCTCTGTACATTCCCATCTTACTCTGCTCTGAGCGCTCCCAGCTGGGAAAAGCTGCTCTACTTTGCTTCTCATGGAATGTATTTACAAATAGTCACTGTTTATCTCGGAGGTGGCCAGGATGCTCTTTTTGGTACCAGGGGCTGCAGGCCCTGATTGCTGACAGCCCATTCCTGGCCCTCAGGAAGCAGCTGAGATGTGGAACAGGCAGGTTTTTCCAGGTGTTAGTGCATGCTGTGCTACCTGATCGGGCATTCTCTGAGCTGCTCCTTGCCAGCTACAGTTTCCTTCTAAATAGAAAAATCTCACGGTGGGATTATAACGAAGCACGTAGCAATTACTACTCTTCTGTAAAAAAAAAAAAAAAAAAAAAAAGGAA
>VWZP01004258.1:405869-497174 GCA_013396995.1 Dicaeum eximium | reverse complement strand
GCTTTCTGTAAAGCAGAGTTTCTGTGGTACCGCGGGGAAGGCTTGAAAGGTGGGAGTGGAAGGGCTGCGCCGCTCCCGAGCTGGAAACTTCGGGGCTCCTTCGTGTTTCGTCAGGAGCGTCCCTGCGCCCGGCGGCCGGCGCTGTCTGACAGGGAGCGGGGAGCGGGGACGGGCAGCAGCGCCCGCAGCTCCTCGGCGCGGGGACAGCGCCTTCCTACGAAACACAGCAGCGCTGCCCGGCCTAAATGGTGTTCCAGATGCTGGCGAAGATGTGGTATTCCTGAGGGCTGTTGGGGAAGGGTGGCGAGGTCCCAGGGACGGAGGAGGTGCGGGGAATGCATCGCTCCCCTCCCGCCCTGGCGGCCGCCTCGCTGCCCCGTGAGCGGCGGTGCGGGGCACACTGAGCCATTTGCTTCCCGAAATTTGCCGGAGCTTGCGGAGATCCCAATCCATGCGCGGACTCACGCGGCACTCGCTTAGGCCCGGTGCTTTGCTCAGCTAACGCGAAAGAAGCTGGAAGAGAAGGAGGCGGGAGCGGTTCGCAGGGCGGGATGGTGCCCCGTGGCCTGGCCACGATTCCATCAGTTCCGTGATTCCATCAGCTGCAACTTTCCGTGTAGGATTCACTGCTGGTTGAATGTGAAAATAGTCAATGGCAGTAGAAAAGCAGTCCCATGTTTATAGACAGCAGTAAATTGCTCCCTCCTCTTCTGTCTCTTAACAAAACAAAACAAAACAAAAAAAACCACAACCAAAAAAATCCCCAAGATTTCTCTGATTGGAGAAAGTTTCTTTGCTTTCTAGTAGTGGGTCCTTATTATTTATTGATCTTTTCCCACCGGGAAGGGGTTAAAAGGAAGCCACATAAAGTCTTCCTGACAGGGGCTTCTCAATGCATTCAAACATTATATATAAAGTTCTCTTTCTATACAAAGGAATCTGTTAAGTTATGTAGGAACAAAACCTGTGAGGGATGTGAATATTTCTGTCAAAGCCTGTGCCTTTTAAAGAAAAGCTCGTCATTTTACCAGATGGAGGCAGAAATAATTTCTTCTGTGTTCTTTTATGTCTGTTGCTCTTCAAATAACTAGGGATGCTTACAAAAGCTTAGGATACAGTCAGAAGAGAGGAAGAGAGGGGAGGGAGGAAAAACCACTGAAAGATGCAGATCTCTGTGACCCCAGAGCGATGCAAGAGCATGAGTTGTACAACATGAGTTGTAATGGATTTACAGGAACATGATGTTAACATACGGCTCCCTGGGCATTTATTGACATACGCAGCATCAGGGATGATAGATAGAGATTGTGAAGTGGGGTGTGAGGAGTATGCTTTAATTCACAGACAGAATAATTTAAGATCTGCCCAGGGACTCTACAAGCTCTAGCAATGCACCATTTTTGCTATAATAATAAAAAGCTATTTTTTTAGTACCTTTGGGCATACATTACATTGCTTCTCATCAAACATGCAGGCTTTTTGTGTAGCATATGTGCCCGTTTGCCTCTGATCTCTGTATTTTTTTTTTTACTGTTCTTGAACTAAGTAAAATAGCTGAAGTTCTTTTAAATGTGAGAGCTGCTGTGTGGAAATAGATGTTTTATTCACTTAATATAGTCAAAGACTGACTGCTGTTGCATGCATGACATAAGATGTGGAAAATCAGTCCCTTTTCTGTCTCTCTCAATGATAGCAAAAAGTTGAATTTATGCTGGCCTGACAGAGTCCAGATTACCAAGCATAGCAAAGTTTCCAGTTCTCCTCTTGCTGTAATGACTCTGTAGTGAGTAACTGGCACTGTAAAATAGCTTTTCTCAGGAAACAAGTCTGACTTGGAGACACAAAGGGCATAGGGCTCAATTTCATATGAAATAGAGCATTGTTTTCATACAGCCACCTCTGGAAGAGTGATTGTGTTTTGAATGCTGTGGACACAAGGCTGTGCTAGTGGGGACTCCACTAGCCCTGGGCTGGCACTCAGGTTTGTGTGCTTCACTGTTGTCCTGCCAGAGCTGGCTACAGGTGCTGTGTAAATCCCGAAGATATTCCAGCTGCTGCCTGCAGGTAGCTAGATAATGGCAGAGAACTTTATTTAACAGGCAATTTAGAATTGTCAGAATAGCAAGACTGCAGAAGAAGTAGTATTGACTGAGCTTTCTGAGTCTTCAGAAATATTCTGGATTGGTCACAGATTAGTTGCTTTAAGGGACAGTTGTTAATTAGGTTGCTCCTTGTATTGCCTTTACTGCATCACTCTACACAGTCTCCTTGGGAGTAGCCAGCTCAGTAAGGACTCAATTCCCTAGCTGATCCAAAAGTTGAAATGTTTTTTAGCTGTTCTGTGAGATCCTTCTGCCCCTTTATCTACAGCATTTACTTTTGACAAGACCTTGTTGCAATAAACCAGCACATTCTTTGCTGCCAGGGGGTCTTGCAGCACTGGAACTGGAACAGGCATTACAGTTCTGTTAAAAGAAAGAGCTAGGAGATCTTAGTAAAAAGAGGATGTGAGGAGGGCAGGGCCAGGAAAAGTAGAAATACATATATATGCTTGCACAATGCTGAGAGTAAAGGGAACTCAGGAAACACGAGATAAAAGTATCAGTGCCTTTATACAGAAGGCATCGGTGCCACTGCAGCTTATTGACATGGCTTGTACAAAACCTTCCTGGAAGTACTGATGCTTTTACTGTACTTCTTACTATGACAGATTTCATTTCCCTTTTTCATTTCCCTCCTTATTCCTCGCCTGATCCTTATCTTGCTTCCTCTTTTTATTCTCAGTTGCACAGGTTTATGATAGCATTGATTGCCACACTTGCTGTTGCTTCTCATATCACTTCAATCCCCATCAACATTTCATTTGGCCAAGACCCTGTCTTCCCTTTCTTCTTGGCTTTTACAGCTGGTGGGTAAGTATTCTGCTCTTGGGTTCTTTTTAATTGCTTCTAGTCTGTTTCCTGCCTTCTTCACCTGATGAACTTTGCCGTCCTCAAAATTGCTAACTGCATTTCATCTCCAACATCACTGGCAGATTGGCAGCCTCTTCAGTAAGTAATTGTTTGTTTTTTTTAATTATTTTTCCTCTTAGGAACAAGACATCCATTCTGTTCCCAGATAGGAAGCTTTTCCCCATGAGTGTTTTTCCTGTTGTCTGCCGACACCAGACTCATGCTTCACTCAGGTATCATCTGTCTTGTCTGTCTCCGTTCCTCCTTAGGTGTTCTGCTGTCTCAGCTTCTCTGTCAAGCTTGCAAATCTTTCCCTTTTTTTGCTCATTTCTCCAAATAGATGTATTCACAAGCTGTTGCTGTTAGAAGAGGTGATCTGTTTTGACCGTAACTTGTAAGAGCCTTAAGGTGTCTTTCAGAAAAATGATTTTACTCACTTTTGCCCTTTCAGAAATGGAGGGCAGTACACTGAGGTGTCTCACATTAATGTATATCTCAGTCTTTTCTAACAGCATCCCCTTGACTGATGGAAAATCAGTCACACGAATTGCACTGGAATTGAATCCAGCTTCTGGAGAGCCCAAGATAAAGCAAAGAGCACAGTATGCACTCTAGTAAGGAAGTGCTTTCAATGCCTATTTATAAGCTGCATAAGCATTTACCTTTAAACATACAAGATGTGTAACCTAGCATTGTAAAACTGACAGATCCTTCCACAAGAGACTTAGCAACCTTGTGTTTCCTCACTGAAGAACACATATTGAAGCACTGTCTGGAAGCTGGGACTCTTTGCAGAAAGAGAGGTGATGGGCTTGCACATAAGCTGGAGACCTCATGTTGTCACACACTGGCCTCAGGTTTTTAAAAACACCAGCAAAAAACCCCCAACAGCAAAAAAAAAACCCCAACAATACAAAGAAAGCCCTAGTGAAACAGAATCATATATGTCATTTCTTCATACAGCTAATACAGTTTGCCATAAATACATGTAGCATGAAGTCTTTCTTTCCAGCACCATTTAAGGTGTCCAGCTCTTCATTTGGTATGGATTTTCTTAGTCTGTGAATGGTGGAGATTTCCATGTTTTCTTACTAAAAAAGACTGATTAAAAGTACTAAGTACTCCAGGACTGGATGGTGTGGGGTTTTGCATTAAATTTAGTATTTTCATTGAAAATATCACTGAGTACGTCATCATGCACAGAATTCATATTGCCAGTCCTGACTTCCCTGCTTGGCATTTTTGGATTTTTCCTCCTTTTCTCCCTGATGTTTAGCCTCACTTTATATTCCTTTTTTGCTTGGTTTCTTGTTTCTCCATTCTCCTGCAGATCACCCTGTGTGAAAGGGAACATGCTGTGTCCTGCAGCATTTGTATGCACACCCCTTCCAGTAGCAACCATGATTTGTACTGTAGTCAGATGCAGGGCAGACATCTTTGAGACCTTCTGGTCATTCCATATTTTTCATGTTCTGTCCTGCTGCTGTATTTTTTCTTTCTTTTTTTATGCTCCTTGTAGATGGAACTGAAATAGTGAAGAAAATACTTCTATTTGCTTTGTACACTTGACAGCATGTTGGTTTGTTCTTACGGTTTTCTGAATATTTGTCTCAGTTCTTAAAAATTAGGAGGAAAGAAAATGCATTAGAATAATGTGGTCCTAGAATAGCCAAAACAAGCAAGGAATATTGGGTGGATGCTGTATCTTGAAAGAATAGGGTTAATATTTTAATTGCATGTTTTAGGATGATGCTATCTCTTTAACTAAAGCCTACAAAAGTTTAAGACTAAATGATGTTTTCAACGTGCTTTGTCTTCATTTATGGAATGGGCTTTCTTGAACAAAGAGATGTGTCAGTGTGGCTTCTAGGAAGCTGAGTGACTCAGAAATCAGCCACTTCCTCAGGTGGGTCATCTGAATGGGGTAATGAAAGCTTGATTTGTCTGAATAGATGCAGTCACTTACTGGTGTGGTAAGAAATTCAGATCACTTGGTTACGTTCTGTTTGTTTGAAACAGTTTTGCCATTTTGGGAGCTGGCCGCAACCCAGAACAGTTATGCTGGGGATTTGCCAGGTCTCAGCCCTTGGAGAGCCCAACTCTTAATGCATTTATCTGCATCCATGCAGGTCAGCAACTGTAAGTTGGCACCTATTGGGAAATCCGAGGAGTTTAGCTGGTTTGCCCTGCTGGTTTGAGTGTAGATAGTTGGTATCACTAAAATGCAGTGGCATAAACTGTGTGTTTCTCCAGCATCAAGCAGAAGAAGCTTCACTGATGCAGACAGCAGCTTCTGATATAGAAAACCCATAGAAGGGAGATTGTTCCAGTAGCAGGTCACTTAGAATAATCTGTGAGATGGCAGGGCTCAGTTATAGCTCGACAGGGGAGTGCTGGGGAGCATTTCAAAAAGTTTGCCATCACTGCAAATGTCTTGGGAAATTGTGAGAATTTTGTGGCAGTAGAGCTGGCACATTTACAGAATTGTTGAAGGGTTTTGTCTTTTGGTTTTGTTAATATGACTGTAATCAGAATCTGAGAACGTTCTCCCAGATAACCCTTGACCTGCTGAAACAACAGTATGTTTTAAGTGTTACTGGGAGTTGTCAGTCATTTGTGTTGATCATGCAGATTCTCACTGTCTATGTGGAAGTGATTCAGTTATGATCTCGGCAAAAAATTAGCTTCCTGCATGGGAAGTGGTATGTGCAAATTTGTACCTAAATAGTACCTAAATGAACTTACTGTTGAATTGTAATTACAATATAACTTCACGCCTACTATATGGTGGGCACATTAACTAAAATAACAAGAAGCCCTGCTTTAGTAATACTATAGAGAACAATCTGATCCTGATTCCTCTTGCTTTATGCCTTGTAGAGAAAAATAGGAATAAATGGACATCTAAAAAGAGCTCCCAAGAGGTGGTTTGAAGAACAAGGGCATACATTGTGTATGTATTTGCAGACAAGGAGAGAACATTCATGCTAAAGAGTATGGTTTCAAATTAACATCCCTCCTGGTGTTGGTGAACCTTGTGTCCTGAAGCTAAACTCTTTTCCCTAGTTTCCCTAAAACTGTCTCAGAGTTCACAAGGCCTTGCTTTCAGGAGCAGGTATTATATTTGTAGCACTTTATACAGTCTCTTGTTGTAACAATGAAAAAGCAGACTGAATTGCTACTATAAATTAATTCCTCCTACAAAATTAATTGCTATGAAGTATAATTTTATTCCATTTATTTCCTTGTCCAGATTATGTTTGGACAGATGCCCTGCTTTGTCTACTGAAACATGAAAAGCTAATCAAAAATACTAAATTATGCACTAGGAGCAGGCAATTAATAAAGCAGATGCCAGTGGTGGTGTTTGAGGCAAGCTAGAGTAAAATCCTGGTACAGGAGGGAGACTGCCTGTTGTAGATATTTTATTTTTCAAACCCTGAACAAATAAGTGAAAGGACCTAAGGAAGAAACGTTATTAAAAAGTTGGCCATGATATTACACAGAGTTTGGGAGTATTCTGTGATATCTAATTGAAGGATGTATGTGCATAGAATAAGGTTTAAACTGAGGTTCTGCACAATTGCATTTTGCAGGCTCGGTAATGTGAAGATTTCTTGTTTGCCTGAAGTTAAATCCAAGCTCACCTGTCACTACAAATGCACAGTTTTTCAAAGATGAGGCTTGGTGGAACAGCTTCTTGGTATCTCAACTATGGAAGGCCAACTTTGTGCTAATTCTGTGGACATTTCTGTGAGAAAACCTCCAGGAGCAAGCCCTCAGTCCTTCATTGCTTTGCTGAAGGTTCACCGAGAGCTTCTGGTGGGTAGGATCCGAAACACGCAGTGTTTGATTGATAACTTGATTAAGAACGACTACTTCTCCACTGAAGATGCAGAGATTGTTATCCAGTTTCCTACTCAAGCAGATAAGGTATCATTTTTTTTTTCTTTAACCAGTGGAGCTTTTGGTTACTTCAGTTTATCACCAGATTTTAAGGGTTCATCTGATGATTTTACATATAGTGTGTTTTCTAATCGTTGTTGTTATTTTGGAGTTTTCCCACCCCATCCTTCCTGAATGAGTATCTCCATCACATCCCTTTCCAGCAAGGCTGGCAGTGCTGGTTATGCCTGTTGGCAGCTGTAAGAATTTAGCAGGGTGATAATTGCTGTTCTATCCCTCCCAGCTGCAGCTTTGTCCTCTGATAAAGAGGTGGCCACATGGTTGTTAGAGTATAGCAAGGAAAATCTGCTTTAGGATGCTGTGGTACAGATCATCCTGCTTTAGGAGAGACAGAAATGAAATGTTGTTTTAGAAGTTAATGATTGTTTGTTGTCTGTATGAACACCTTCCTTTCTCTTTAAAGCTCTGTGTACATTGTAAATATTTCTATGGAAAATTGATGCATCCTGGCACATTTGGGGTTTTAATTCATCTTTGGACATCAGTAGCAAAAATTATTTCCTTTCGTTAGGAGAAAATTACCTTTTACACATTTGGTCTTTGGATCATAACTTGAAGCAGCTGAGGAGATTGTTTCCCAGACCAACCAATCAGGCAGCTGTCACAGTTAGGGGCAGGCAAACCATAAAGAATTCAAAGACCTTGGACTTCCCCAGCAGTGCAGATTTTCATAAAATAATCATTCTTGCTGGCATGTTGAAATGGTAACACAGTGCTCACACTGTGTGTAGGGTCAAAGCAGAATAAATGCACACTGTATGATTATCTCAATTTCTTATTGTTCAGCATAATATGCATGGTTGTACCAGAGCTGAGGGGGAGGCCATGCATCAGGAGTCTAAGCAGACACAGAGAGCAGGCTACAGTAGTGTAAGTGAAGTGGACTCTGTGGGAGCTTCTCTGGAAGGCATAAAATTGCTTTTTAGAGCATACAAATTGTCAGAAAAAGCTCCATGTGTTTGCTGTGCTGCATGTACACCACCCTGATTTAAGCTCACAAGAGAGCACAGTCTCTGGGAACCCTTTGTCTGGTTTAGAACGGCATTCTTCATTCACTTCCAGCAAGGCACATTCAAAATGTGCCTCTGGGTGACTGCTCTGACTTGCAGAGGGTTTTGTACTAGGACTGCCTTGTACTGGTGCAGAGATCACCCTCTGCCTTGCCCATGGAGGTGATACTTGGTGCTGAACTGCTCCAGCCACTGCCTGGTAGCCATTAGTTTTGGTAAAAACTGCAGGCAGGGGGGCCACTGTACAGAGAGAGCCTGGAGGATTGAGTGGCTGTGTTGGAAGGAAAAGTTGTAGGGTTTTGGCTCAGCATTGAGATCCAGGGAGGGATTCGGCCTACCCTGCTCTGGACCTGCCTGGATCCTGAGGTAAATCCAAATGTGACTGGAGTATTTACAAAACAGAGGGTGAATTTAAGGCACTGAGAAACCCCCTCTATTTCCATTTTAAACAGCATAGGATTTAAACTACACTATCTAGCCAAGCTGAGGAAATCCTTTGGGTTCCCTCTTGAAGAGTGGTATTTATCCATTTTGTTTCTGGTTAGTGTGATTAAGCTACAAGTTCAGACCTTAACTTGCAGAACCAACTCTCTCACAGCATTCAAACACAAACAGCAGTTGAGTTTTGTGGTGGTTCCAGTTTGGAGCCGGATTTTGATTTCACCTATTTGAAGGACCAGTTTTGATTCTGGCCCCCTGCTGCAGTCCAGAAAGGATCCTAAAGCAGTTGACAAGTATTACTCTGATAAAATGCCATGTATTGATGATTTTTTTCTGTCATGTTTCTTCAGGTTCGCAAAATTCTAGACTTGGTTCAAAGCAAGGGAGAAGAAGTTTCAGAATATTTCATCTATGTCCTACAGAAAGTCACTGATGCTTACTATGAGCTTCAGCCTTGGCTGGATGAAATAGGTTATCAGCCTTCAGAGAATATTTGTAGTAAACCTGTGGTAAATACAGATCCAGGTAAGGTCATGCATCTCTATCCCTTCCCTTAGAACTGCCCTGCTATGTAGGAAGCTCCAACCAAGTGACAGGAGAGTAAGAGTTCAGGCAGGCACAGCCAGGGGAAATAACTGTGTGCTTGCTAGCAGTGGTAGCCAAATTAAAAGGCACACTGTATAACACAAGGGTGATGTTGATAAATTGCATCCTGTTTTGTTAAACTCAGGCTCCTCCTGCATATGTAACACAATGGCAGAACCACCTTGTGCCAGCTGTAGTATTTTCTAGGCCTCTATTACAATTTATTAGCAACACTGTGATGTTTTGGCCATGGACTAGCCAGTATTTCATGATGAGAACAGTCAAGCAATGAGGCAGGTTGCCCAGGGAGGCTGTGCAGTCTCCATGCTTGGGGGTTTTCAAGATCCAACTAGACAAAGCCCTCATCTGATGTCAGAAATGATACTGTTCTCAGCAGGAGGTAGGACTAGACCTTCTCAAGTCCTTTCCAACCAGAATTATTCTGTCATACTAAATTATGATTTTTAGCAACCCTAAAAGTCAGAGTTTAAATATTGCAGAAATTATTTCCTCTAGAGAGGTTTTTCCATACTACATAAATATAAGAATTACCTTGTCCCCATCTGAAACAAAGTTTCTGTTGAAAACCACAAGCTAACGCTGCACAATAACTGAGATTCTCTTTTTTTTTTTTTTTGGTCATCTTAAAAAAATCTTTTGAGGTGCCTAGCACTTGGTTTCTAAAATGCATGGCTTCTATTTGCAATAATATAAGTGACTAAAGAAGTTAGGAAATAATAACCACCTACCTGACAGAACTGCAGGTAGAATATAAGTACAGTGAAATAAGTGAGCAAGAACTCCAACAAACCTTTGCAGAGAGTTAAGCAGCCTTTAACAAAGGGTCATGGGCTTGGCTTTGAGTCTCAGCTGAAGGATAGCAGCCCCTTAAACCAATGCAGCATCAGTACTGGCTTTCACGAAGTAGTGGCTCACATGTGACCTTTCTTTAGCACCTGGATTCCCCAAGTGAGTGCTGATGGCAGCACAAATAGAATTAATCTGCCAGAGAACCCTTTCCACATTAGAGTTACTTTTGTTTATTACGCCCTCTGAGTTCCCAAAGAGGTGGGTCATTGTATACATAGGTTTTTAAATAATAGTCTCTTTAATAATAGTTCACTCTCTTTTTAGTTAGCAGGTATTGCCAGAAACTCAGACATGAACTGGGACGGGACTCCAAGTTTTTTATGTTGTATGCTCAGAAGGAGGAGATGCTGCTTGAAGAAATCTACTCCAACAGTATTATGGAGCTGGTCAGTTTTACCAATGAGAGTCTTGGCCAGGTGGGTCAATTAGAAGCCCTTTTTGATGATGCAGTTGGGCTAATTAATGAAGATGGAGAGACTGTTTATGTCTATGGTGATGCAGGAATTGGAAAATCCATCTTGCTGCAAAAGATACAAAGCCTTTGGGCCAGAAAAGAATTGGACATAGGGGCCAAGTTCTTCTTCCGTTTTCGCTGTAGGATGTTTAGCTACTTCAAGGAGGATGAAGCCATATGTTTGAAGGACCTGCTCTTCAAATATAATTGCTACCCAGACCAGGACCCCACAGAAGTGTTCCATCACATCTTGCAGTTCCCTCATACAGTTGTTTTCACTTTTGATGGCTTTGACGAGATCTATTCCAGCTTTGATCTCAGCAGCGTACCTGAGATATGCTCACCCAATGAACCCATCCACCCCCTGGCACTGCTCGTAAGCCTTCTCAGAGGAAAGCTTCTTAAGGGGTCCAAGAAAATTCTTACCGCCAGGACAGGAACTGAGATCCAAAAAAACATCATTAGGAAGAAAGTGTTGCTCCGCGGTTTCTCCAGGAATAACCTCAAGGAATACACAGCTATGTTTTTCAAAGATGAGCGGCAACAAGCACTGGTATCAAACCAGTTGGAAGCTAACCCAAATCTCTGCAGTTTGTGTTCAGTGCCTTTGTTTTGCTGGATTATCTTTAAATGCTTTGAGCACTTCCACTCCATGTTTGACAGCCACGAGCTTCCAGACAGTTCTGTTACATTAACAGATGTATTTCTGCTCATGATTGAAGTCCACCTGAACCGATCTGTGAAAACAAGTTTGCTGAAGAGCAATATCAGGAGCCAAGCAGAGATGTTCAAATCAAGAAAGGAAAGTCTTCTAGCTTTGGGTAAAATGGCATACAAAGGAATGGAGAACTCTTCCTTTATCTTTGAGCAGGAAGAAGTCTCATCGGCAAACATCTCTGAAGAAGATTTGCAGTTGGGCTTTCTCAGGACAGTTAAAAGTTACAGTGGCTGTGACAGTCAGGCCACTTATGAGTTCTTGCACTTAACCCTTCAGTCTTTTTTCACAGCTTTGTTCTTAGTTATGGAGGAGAAGGTGGGTACCAAGGACTTACTTGAGTTTTTCAATGAATGTTCCTCCATGGAGGCTGCCCAACCTACTTGCCTTCGTATCCCCTGGCTGAAGAAACAGCTAGCAGGGGAGGATCCTTTCCAAAATAAAGAACACTTTAATTTTACCAACATGTTTCTTTGTGGCCTACTTTCTGCATCCAGGCAGAAGCTCTTCAGACATTTAGTTTCGCCTGCGGTCATTAAGAGGAAGAGAAAAACACTCATCACATACCTTGGGGAGAGCATGAAATCCCACGTGAAAGGCTTCACTCGGTCCAGGCTTAAAAGCTATAATCAGGTGCAGGTGCAGCCCAACTTTGTGTGGATGCTGAGGTGCCTGTACGAGACGCAGAGTGAGAAGGTGGGGAGGATGGCAGCCCGCCGCATGCACGCCAACTACATCAAGCTGGCCTACTGCAACGCCTGCTCTGCCGACTGCAGCGCCATTTCCTTTGTTTTGCACCACTTCCAGAAGCACCTGGCTCTGGATTTGGACAACAACAACATCAATGACTATGGAATAAAACAGCTGCAACCTTGTTTCAGCAAGCTTGCGGTGATCAGGTAGGAGTTTCTGTATGTAATCAGGTATTTGCGTAATCAACTGGTGGGCTGAAGGAATTGATCTTGCAAGTGGAGAAAGATGAGGATTAGTGCTGCTGGAAATTAATGTTTCAGATCTTCTGAAATCTTTGTTCACTTAGTCACAGGAGCAGAGATAAGCTGTGAGTTTGGAAAACAAAATGGAAAGGGTGGTAGAAGTCCTTAGAAGCACAGACTGTTTAAACCTGTAGGTTTAGTTAGCTCCATCTCAAATTGTTTTGTCTCAGAAGAGGATTTTTATGAGAGAAGGTGCTTAAGGGGAAAAGGAAACATAAGGGCATCCTCCATTATCTGAAGATTGCCTGAGGCCATCTTTGCCCTTGGTCATAAGAGGTAAGGGAGGCTCTCCTATTCACATAACCCTTGATCAAAAGCTCTGAATTTCTTGCTTTTTGCATCCTGTCAAAATGTCTGGCTTTCATAGGACAAAAACTATCATGAACATCCATGAAAGAATGTAGTTGACACCTTTAGATGTGGTGTTTCCCTGAGGTGATGTGGAGAGCTAATTCCACCTCTAACATCACAGGCCAGATTGTTTCACCTCCAGACCTTTGAGCTTGTACCATGTAGTTGTATCTTATTTGTCCAAACATTTAGGTGCAGAAAATCAGGAACTTCTTACATATCTTTTTTAAAGCTCCTTCAGCCTCATGAGAATTTTTTTTAACAACTGGATTTATTCCTCCTGTTTGGCTGTGCCTTGCCTTATTTTCCTCTAGTAAAGGAATAAATCAAAGCCCGTGACTCTTGGTTTTTTTCCCAGTTATTTGCAAATTGAATGACCTCCCAGGAGAAAGCAATAAGGAAACTCCTGGGGAAAATGCATAAATACATAAGACAAAACAAAGGAGAAAAGGCCAGCCTTTCATTCTTTGTGCCTGTCTTGTGATCATGCCATACACAGTGTGCTCCTCACATCATCCCCAGCACCAGAGCAAAGCAGTCTTTTAGGTTGCCCTTTTGTCTTTATAGATCTTCACACGTTGGAACTTTTATTTCTAATGAGCAATTTCTGCAGGTCAGGAAATGTTGTTTCCAACAGTTTCACTGTCCCTTTCGAAGAAGCAGACTGTTCTGATCTGTTGAAATTGGCTGATCTCTCCTGTGTGCTGGTGCATTCCAGGTTGCTGACTAGCAAAGGCTAGGGAGGCTGTTGGTGATAAGGGACTGTCAGCAGGAAATCTTTAGCTACTGAATTTGTATGCAAACTAAATGTGGTCAAAATGTTTTCATAGGGACAGCTTTACCCAGAAAATGTGATTCATAGCAATTGGAAAGCTTCACTTGAACCTATCCATTTAGTGAAGGTGAAAAAGCTTGAGAAGTTACAAAAAAATCCCCCAAAATAGCAACAAAACAAAAACCCCACCCCAAAACAACTGTGAGAAGAAGCATTTTTATTCTGTGAATGACTGACATTGATTTGTTTCGTGTCTGGCTCGGACAATAAAATTAGAAACATCTAGCACACCCATGGGAACTCAGTCCTGTTTTCTAGCCAGGGCTTTTCACAACCTTTATTTGGTGAAGCCTGAATGTGTTGTGACTTTCAAAATGCCTGGCTTTCACTACATACTCAGAGAGATTGCAAGACTAGGAGTTTGGACAACTTGCTTTTGCTAGGATGTTAAGCAGACTTTCTTCCTGAAATCACAGTAAGCACAGGAGGAGGGTGAGATGTTTATCTGGAGTCTGACTTCCTACATTTTATTGTTCTCAGTTCTGTGGACAGGTTCCAGAGCATTACCTTGGAGATCAGGGTCTTTCTGATTTTTATCGGTTTTGGAGTGAGCCACATGAAGCTGAGCTCACATTTCCCTTAACAGCTTTTAATATGTGGCATAAGGACCTGTTAAAATATCAGAGGAAAATGGCCTCCAGTCATTTGTTAAGTCACAGGTTATGAACATTTGTAATATGTATTGATTCAGACTTTTCATTCCTTTCTTTCCAGGCTCAGTGTAAATCAGGTCTCAGATCATGGTGTAAGGATCTTGTATGAAGAGCTCTCCAAGTACCAAATTGTGTCTTTCTTGGGGTATGTACCCAGTTGGGAGTAAAAAACTCCAATGCTGTCAGTACCAACACAGCTGAGGTGGGGTGGAAACTACAGTTACTCCTCATTTAAGCAAAGCAGCTTTTTGTGTCAGAAATGATTCTGTAACAGCTCACTGGGACAAGGACCACAGCCTCCTCTCCCATCATAATCCCTCACAGCCTCCTGCTGGCATCAAACCCTTCTGTGACACAGTGTGGACCACTGTCAGGTTACTGAACTGTGTGAGCATGCTAATTTTTGTACCAAAAGCCTTCTGCTTGGGATAGACTGCAAGCAAGAGAGCATGTGTAGTTATAGCTCCTGTTTTCCCTACTGAAAACTGATTTATTTCAACTATGCAAAGCAGATACAGCTTGGTAGAGACTGGTGTCAGGAACATGCAGTTTGAAGCGTCATGTTCATGATAGCAATTTCTTTCAAGAGCTTAATTAGTCCTTAATGAAGTTGAAGCTGGAAGACACGTGAGCTCTGACTTCCTGCTCTTGGTTAAGTAGCTACATAAAAATGACTTTTTGAAAGGTGAACATGAATACCAAGAATAGCTTTTTTTCCACCAGTGCCCTAATGTAAGTACAACTGCTCAGGTATCTGCTCTTCAGTAATATTTGCAAGGGGATTTTATGACTTTTAAAAGACCAAAAGTACATTATGGTGTTTTGTCTTCTGACTTATCTTCTAGCAATATTATTTCTGTACTAGCACAGGAATAAAGGAAAGTCTTGTTTGCTTGTGGAGACCATTTATTTTAAAAATCATATAAATATTCATGATTTGCAGTCTGGTCTCCTTATATTTTTTATCTAGCCCATCACAATATGAATTATATATCAAAACAGAAATACAAGCAACTGTGAATATGTACAAAGCCGTACAGAAAAGATGGATGCTATGTGTGCATCATAAAACATTCAGGTTGTAAATATTTAACAGCAGTAATAACCTATTTTTACCAATGTGATTTTTCTTTAAGCTTATACAGCAACCAAATTACTGATGTTGGAGCCAAATATGTTGCAAAACTAATTGAAGAGTGTTCAAGCCTGGAATATGTTAAGTATGTTGTGTTGTTTTCTACACTATCCTAATTAAGCTTAAGCAACTTGAAAGGGGGAGGAAGAGTAGAAAAAAACCCCAAAAATTGTATTTGAAATAAAATATAATTTAGGTTGCAGTTGTATATTTGTTTTGCAGTAGTCTAGCAGTGGATGGCAGCAGTTGAAACTCTTGAATCCATAGTCTTTTCTGGGATATAGTAGTGAGTTAAAGGAGTGCATGAGACCTGTTCTTTACCTAAATCCAGTCTGAGCACCTGAGCGAGGTTTAAGTCGTGCATGGACCTTGCTGCTGCTTCCAGCAGGCAAATTCCCTTGGATTCAGTACCAAGCTTTTTAGTGTCTGACCTTTCATGGGCCACTGGGGTCAGGCTGTACTGGTGTCATACCTCAACTCTGGAATTCCCCAAATTCACTCGGTGAGTTGTTCCCTTTAATTCCTGGAACTTCCCCAGATAAGAGTGTCTGGCCATGCACATTGGTTGGACATAAAGGTGATCATTAACCAGTGCTTTAATTGTGACCAGAGCAGAAACCAGAGGTAACTGCAGCAATGTCAGCTTTTGGAGGGAATGTAGGAACAGGCAACCAGGGACTCTTGGGTTCTAGTCCTTGTTCAACCACTGACTTGGTCTGAAACCACACTCTAGCCACATCATTCCTACTTGAAATTTTTTCAGAATTTTGAAACCAGGGAGCACTTAGTTCTTTTTGCTTTGACAGTGCTTTGCTTATTCAGTGTAGCTCTCACAAAGAAAGCCTGTTGAAAGATGGTTGCTTTCAGGCTACATAGTAACCCTATAGACTATTTTGAGATAGAGTGCACATTCATGTGCCCAAAGTCAGCCAAACAAGACAGTTTTATGTAAATGTAGTGGCTTGGGGGTCGGGGGGGAGGGTTGGGAGTTTGGTCTGTTCTTTAAATCAATCTATATGCAATTATCTCTCCCTTGAACTCCAGCCATTTGATACCCATGTAGGCCAAAAATAGAAAAGGCCTTGTGTAAAATGCCAGCCAGAGACTGACTGCTGCACTGACCTATGCCACTGCCTAGAGCCTGTGCTTACAACAGAAAGACTTGAAATTATTGCAGTCTGTGTTTATCAGCTGCAGTCTCTTCTGGCAACACACAGTCAAGAAATACTATGTTCCCTGTGGCATCATGAAACATGCTGCATGTAATTCATGAACTCTGCAGCAATTGCTGATAGTATGGATTACATTAAAAACAAGGCTGGGGTCCTTGCCCTGAGGATCAGTTCCTAAAGCTCATTTATAACATCTGAGCACCAAAGCCAAGACTCTACTGCAATACTTCTGATTTGGAGGGCTGACATACAAAATATGCAATAGACAACATAAAATTATGTCTTTTAGTCAAAGGCCAAGTGCCTGCCATATATTTTCACTCCGGGTTAATCTTTGATAACTGCAGGTAGCCTCCAGAGTTAATTAGCCTTAATACTTGTGTGGCTTTCTGAACTGGTGTTCTGACAGCTGCACAGTTGTAAGTGATGCACCTCATCAATTTATGTACTTTGTGCAGAATAGGAGCAAACAAAATAACGAGCGAAGGAGGGAAGTGCCTTGCCCAGGCCATCCAGAAGAGCAAGACAATGTTTGAAATTGGGTAAGTTCAGTGCTAAAGAGAAGAAGTTAGGGCTTGATCTTGGCCAGGCACCTGTAAATCCCTTAGGATTCCTTTTTTCCATGCTTACCTTTGCTCCTCCTTCTATTCCTTCCCTCCTCAACAGCAGCATTAGAACAAACTAGTGTAGAGACATAGCCACATTTTCCATGGAAAAGGAAGGCTGCTTTACTGTTCTTCAGTTCACACAATGTTTCGTTTGGTTTTGGCATCTGTTTGTTTCTTTTTCACTGTTCTGACAGAACCTTAAAGGAGAAACAAACTAGGACAGTATATATAGATGGCCACTTTCTTTATGGCAGCACAACTCCTCTAGAGATACTTGGTTATTTTTAAGTCTGTGTAGTTTTATGACAATTGGCACTGCATCTAGTTATTGAGTGTCATTGTTACACCTGTCAAACCTTCTGCATCACATCCTTATAAAGTTGTGAGCTGGGAGAACGAAAGGGAATTCACATTGTCCTTTTCTCTTAGGCTGTCCCTAACTGCAAAGTGCTATTATTGGAGAGAGGTCTGAATGTACTCCAAACCTTTAGTTCCTGCCCTGTTTCTCAGGAAGGGTGCTAGGTTTGATTTATTTTATTTATTTTCCCCCCTTCTGGCAGATCCCAATTTCTCATTTCACTCTACAGGAGAACACATTTCTTAAAATTTCGTTCTTGAATACATTAAATAAAAACCTCTGCTTGGTCGTTGTGAAAATCACGGTAGTCGTGAAACATGAAAATCTGATTTGTACAACTAGATTTTTGGCCTTTAATTTTGTTGTTCTACAACATTTCACAAATACAGTGAGCAACTTGCACACTTCCATATAGCTGAGTCTGCTGTGCTGTACTTGCTGTAATTTCAGTGAAGGACTCCTATTTTCTCCTGTGGAGGAAATGATTACTCCAAATGGATTTAGGATAGCTTGGACAGAAATGTTTAAATAGCAAATTCCACTGGCTCTGAAGAACAAGGAAATTCTGGGGAACTTACTGGAAGTCCATGTGTTTAGATACCACAGAGCTCAAATGATTTTAAAAGAGCTGCCAACTAATTACCCATAAGCTGAGTGTGGCTCTCAGTCATCAAGCCAGGATCCCTGTAAAAATCCCAATGACATAGACCTCAGCAGAGGTGTTTTCAAACCTCATAATACAGGGTGAATTTTCAAAGTGGTTAGTCTGCATAGAAAGGATTTGACCAGGTGCTCCTAGTTTCTGATCAAATCTCTCCAGCTTGTACCATGTTACCTCCTCTCACAAAATAACCCTTTATGTAATCAAGGATTGTTTTGCCATTGGAAATACTATTTCTTACCAGTGTGCAGCAAGGTGATCCCAAAAGCACTCCTGCTGCAGCAGGCTGTCTCCTAGAGCTGCCTCTGTGCTGTGGCCAGAGGCTGCTGGTGAGTCAGCAGAGGTTCCTGGTGCGATGTGCAGGCAGTGGAACATACCTGCCTCAGTGGGGAGGGTACCTGCCAGGTTCTCACAAGCCTGAAAGATGACTGTGAAGTAATCAGGAAGGAGGGGAGGGGAGAGAAAGAGGGAGAATGCATTGCCAAGAGTCAGTAGGGCAGCACAACTGAGATCTCATGTTCTCCTCTCTTCACTAGGATGTGGGGTAATCAAGTTGGAGACGAAGGAGCAAAGGCATTTGCAGAGGCCCTGAGGAACCACCCCAGGTTAACAAACGTGAGGTAAAACACCAGCAGAGCCAGGCAGCTCGCTGTAGTGCTGGCTCTTCCATCCTGCTGTGAAGCAATGACTCTTCCCAACAAGCGTTGGCTTGGAATGCCATCTGGTATCGCAGCCTTTGTTGTGCAGCCAAGAGGTCCCTGGTGCAAGCAAGAGGCCAGACTCTGTCAAAAAGCCCTGTGCAGCCTTTAGGCAAGTTAAAAATACCACATGACTGGCATCCTTTCCTCTATGTGCACCTCCTCCCCTCATGCTGCACAGAGTTCTGGCATTTTTGGAGGCACATGGTCAGTGGGTGCCATTTTGATCTGGGAGCATTAGCAGAAGGAGGCACCAGCTGTCACAGAATTGGGTTCCCAGTGAGCTCAGTATTAACAGTTTCTATTGAGAAAGTGCAGTGGCTCTTACCAAAGTACTTTTTAGGCCATAATATGAGGGGCTTGGACCTTCTTACATTTGGGCTCATCCTGTGCTCCAGTGGAGCTACACCACCACACATTCAGTGGTAGTCAGATATCCTCACTGGAGTTCAGGAATGGATCTCAAACCAGCCTTCAGGAAGCCGTAACACAGGTGAGGTTGGAAGCACAGCAGAAACCAGCATGTTCAAAAGCCCATTGCCTGCTAGACTTTCAAATGCTGGCTGGGGATTTAAAGATTTAAAGATGTTTTGGAGTCCCTCCACACAGCTGGAGCCCTGGGTTCATGGTGACGCTTTCCATTTGTCTCCCAGTTCCACTGGCCTCCACCGTGAGGGAGCAGGCAAGGCTCCTTAGTTTCCCCACAAGGTGGCACATGGCACTAGTGTCTTCAGAAATACTCTGGGAGTTTGGGGATCTCTGGAGAGTTTATTGCTGCCGCTTCAGATCCAGGGATTTCAGAACTGATGCCTTGTCCTCTTTTCTGCAAGTGGGTAGTCAAGCTTAAAAATTAAAAGCTGAACAGGTGCAGTGACCTAGATATATTTAAACTTAAAAGCCATCTGAAATAGCCATCTTCCCATAATGGCACAATCCATCCAGATGCATCAGACTTAAAAGAAAACATTTTGAACTTGAATCAGAGCTCAGGGATTCTCAGATGAGAGCAGATATGCTGATGAATGTGTTTGCAGGAATAAAGAGGAGTTACTGTGCTGTCTCGAGCTTGGGTTTGCTGGCACTTGTGCAAGGTGAATCCTCTGCTCTGCAGTGTACTTGCTCTTGGCTTCATTTCTTATCTCCCACTGGCTAATCTTGCTCTATGATTAGAATTCATAGTAAGAACCTGTGGTAGCTTTATGTGAAGACCAAGGGAAGATAATCCCTACTACATCAGTTAACTTTATTTGCCAGTTTTAGGCCCAGTCATGATGGACTGAGAATATCCAGTTTAAGCTGAAGCTAGGAGGGACTCATGCCAATACATACTTGTACCATTGCTCTACTTGTTCCCCTTTCTACTTTTTTGAGGCCTTGCATTATTTTGAGGGGCGAGATGCTTTTTGAACTCTGAAAGCCCAGAGCATAACTTTTACTGGATGATTTTGCCAATGTCTATTCAAAGAATGAAGGGCAGACTAAGAAATGTTTGTGGTTTATAATGGGAAGCATTTACAAGTTCATCTCTCCATACACAACAGAACGTGTTGTATTTGGAAGAAGAATGAAGTATTTGGATGCCTGAAGGACTTAAAGGACAAAGTGCCCAGTTCGTACAGGGATGATAAATGCATGTAAAAACCTGTGTACTGCTAAGCATAACTCTTTGTTCTTGTTAAAAGCCTCAACTCTCAGAATTACTCTTTGCAACTCTGCTGTCAGCCCCAAGAGCACAAGTCACTGACAGCAAACCTTGTGGACTGTTTGAAAGACCCAGGCTGCAGACTGTGAACTGCTCTCACTTGTAAAAGTTGTAAGGGCTCAGTGGTTTGTGAAGTATGTGAGCCTTTAAAACACACAAATGCTGAGCTGTGCAACTGGGAAGCAGATGATCCAGGATATTGCCTTGTATTTGGCAGTGGGAGAGCCAAGTGGTGCTGCTTCTTAGACATTTGTATCTTTACTTCACAGTCTGGCATTCAATGGCATCACGACAAAGGGAGGCAAGAGTATTGCTGAAGCCATGCAACACAACAATTCCGTGAGGATATTCTGGTAATTGACCGTATGGTCTCCTTCTCCTCTGCTCCCTTTTCCAGAGCAAAATGCTGTTTTATTTCCTCCAATCCCATCACCCTTCGTACTCTCCCCTTCTCCTTCTCTCCCTCCCTTCATCCCCTATGCTTTCCCTATCAGCAATTTATAAGATATCCCTTTGGAAAAATGTGGACATGAGTAATCGATCAGGAGCACATGTCCTTTGGGATACATTCCAATGACCCAGTGTCACACCTTGCTCTGCTCCCTCCATCTTGCTTTCCCCATCTTCTCTCCTTTCCATCATCTGAAGTCCAGTTCTTTGTCCGCAGTTTTTGCACCTCTTCAGTGTTCTCTGTACCTTTTCCCTCTACACCTCATCCACGTTTTAGACACTAAAGCATCATGAGAAAGTATCACTAGAACATTGCTCAGAGAAATAAAGATCTGATACTCTTGTCTCTTTTACCTCCAGGGCTTCTCTTCAATATCTCTTTGTGTCCAGCCTTTACAAATTGCTCAGGGCAGGAACAGCACATCCCCCTTTGGCTGTCTAAAGCTAAGTCACAGACAAGCTGCAAAAACAGGGGGCTGAAAAATAATGTCAGCATCCTAAGTGAACATTTTCTCTTCCACTTAGGTTGACTAAAAACGAGCTGGATGATGAAGCAGCAATGAGTTTTGCAGAGATGCTGAAGGTCAACAAGAAACTGGTGCATTTATGGTGAGTTACATTCCACAGTGGCACAGGCTCTTTGGCAGTCACTACATTAAAGCTTCACCTTCCAAGTCTTATGTAGGTCACAGTAACAGCTTCTGTGCATGGTCTGGATGCAGCTGACTGCTTGTAGACAGTTCTAACGGGAAGTTAATAAAGCTGCTGTCTAGCATTTGGAACTGCTTTCATACAGGGAAAAGTTCAAGCTGTTTCTGGTAACTTTCAAACTAATGATTGATTTCATCTCTCATTAGGGGAACAGTACCGCCCTCAAAATCAAAAGTTTCACAAAAAGGAAAACAAAACCCCAAGCAGACAGCTAGAATAGAATAAGGTTATTACAGTTCTTTCTATAAGGTTTTTACAATTCTTTCTGTTTATCATCATGCTATGAAAATAACTCTTCAACCAAGAACCTTCGTGACAGACACTTAAATACGTGTTGCATGTGCCCAACACTTTCTTTTGGGCTAGCAGTACACTGATGAAAGACACTTATCTCCAAGGCATCAATCCCCAGGAAACCAGGGATTATTTCTAGCAATCACAGTAGGACTTTTTACACTTCTAAGAAAACGCAGCATTGGCTTTTCTAATCCAGAGATTGCCAGTGGATGGGGTTGGGCAGATGTGAGCTGTAAAAAAAATAGCCATCCATTCATTTCAAGTGATCAAGGAAATATCAGACATGGAATCCCTTTATATGCTTTACAAAGACTTGGCTGACCACACCCTAGCACACTCCCTGTATTAATCCTAGTTCCAGCCTCTTAGGAAGCATACTGGCTGTCATGGGTGCCAAGTACTCGTAGCCTCTTTTGAAAGCAGCAGAAGCTGTGGTGCCCATCACCCTGAAAATGAAAAGACAGTGCTTGATTTCTTTGTGCACAGCTGCAGATATAATTCACTGAGCAGTTTGGTTTGAATTCATAATAAAACTTACCCCAGCCAAAGCAGGCATAGTAATCACGATAAATACCTTGTCATGGTTCAGTATTATCCAAGGGTGTCTGCCAGTGGACAAATTTATATCCTGCTTTGTTGATCGCACCAGTGGATACCTCCAGAAGATGGTGACCTATATGGGCAGTTGAACTTGAGGCTAAGTTAGTCTTTTTCCAGTAGCTGAAAGATTCTACTGGATCCCTTCGCATTTTGATTCATATACCAAGTGCAGAAACTCCTTTAATGGGAATGCCCCCTTCCCTCTCTCCCTAAGAGATTGTTCAATACACTCAAATTTTCAGCCTCATCCTGAATCCTGATGGATTCATGCAACAAGTCACATGGAATGGTACAGCTGTGGGGCTCACCATGGTAGACTGAAAGGTGAGCATTGAATTAAGCTAGGCTGATGAGTATTTTTATGCTCATGCACATGAGTGGCCTTTGTTCATCTTTAGCTAGTGGGATGGTCTGCAGGGGTTAATAAACTGCTTCATCAGTTTCACTGCTTGAGGATCTTATGTATAGTTTTTTTTTCTTTCCTAAGCTCAGATGAGACATAATTTATAGCTGATAAGTTGGCTTCACTGGGACTTGCACCTGCTCATAGCAGAGTCAAAATCAGTGCTTTATTTTTCAAAGATCTTGTTGGTCTGATAAGCAAGACTGGCAGATTTGGCAGTTTCTAGATCACAACTTCTAAAACACTAGGCCTACACAGGGTCTGTACTCAGAATTTTCTGTACATCACTTAAAAATGTCTCACAGTCTTCTTAGTAAGAAAGCAGAGCTGAGAGGTTTGTCTGTCTCAGTCTAAATACCACAATCCCATACCACTAGTGAACATTCATAGCAGAAGTTTGTCAGCTGTGTAATTTAAATTGCTCAGTATCTCCAGAATGCAACCATATGCAATATTAAAAGGAAGAGATTAATACTCTGAGCTCTGTTTCTGAAAGTGCATGTGGGGCATTTGACCAATACTGTGTACCATGCTCACAGATAAAATCACAGTCATTTTCTTGTGGAAGACAGCTTTGCTCCTTGATGTCAAGGTGAGCGTAGGTTGTGCATTTGCTGCAAATTAGTTTGCGTGTCAGATTGACTTGAAATGTTTTTTTTTTTTTAGGCTTATCCAGAATCAAATTACAGCCAAGGGGGTGAAGTGCCTCAGCGAAGCGCTCAAGGAGAACACAACTATTAAAGAAATCTGGTAAAGGTCCCTTTCTCAAAGGCTCACTTTGTAAACTTTCTTTCCCTTTAAAACCCTACTGGCCTTACTACTTCACAGCCTAAAAAATTCAGAGCAAGTTTACATGAGGCAGGGGTTGTAGTTCCAGCTGTGGATTTCAAACAGATAAAAAGCCACTGCCATTGAAACGTTTCCTTGTGTGTTATGAATGTCAGGCAGTTTCCTTGGTTCACATCTGTCTGTACTACTGATTTGCAGAACCTGTGTGTTTGCAGAATCAGGGCATGAATTTATAGACCAGGTTTTGCTTGCTTTTTTTTATTTTTAAGCTTTCAAATACATTCATGCTTTTCAGGACCTAAATGCCAAACAAGCAGGAGATGGTTAACCTTTAATCAGCATTACTAGTCTGGTTCATAGTATTTGTGCTTGGATTTTTTTGGGCGGTGCTCAAACATACTGAAAGTGCTGAGCTACAAGGAGATTAACTTTTTGTAGGATTTGTTTGTTTTAGATTAGGTGGGCATCATATAGTCACATGTGTACATTTAAGGCAGAAAGCCAAACACCACATTCCTTCCCTCACCTCAGGGAGCTCAGGAGTCAATAGCACTGAGCTGGTTTTAGCACTGCTGCTTTATTATTGAACATGAAATTTATTTTTAAGTATATGTATTTGTTTTAGTGAAAGGACACTGAATTCTTGCTTAGAAAGACAATGACTCAGTGTCTGACTGGTGTGTTCCCTGGAGATGTGGAAGAGGTACTTTTTTCAAAAGCCACTGTCAGCTTTCATCTACAAAAGGGGCATCAATTCCCCCTCACATCATTTTGAATCTTCTGATGGAAATCTGTCTTTCGATTCTGGCCTGAATGTTCAGAGGCATTCATTAACCCAAGTAATTTCATAAATCTGAATGGTTTAATGGATTTCAACATTTCTGAGAGCAGCACTTAACCAAGCTGCTCATTTTCAGGGGTGTAAGTATCAATGTAGATTATCTTTATGCAGCCAGAATTGAAAATTTTGCTGTTGGTCATTTCACATTAATAGTGCCTGAGTACTTCACAGAATTTTCTTCCCATGTTGTCATGGAAGACACAAAATGCTCTGGAGACTTTAAATGTCTTAAAACCAGCCCACCACATGGTAAGAACCTTTGTCAACTATGTGCTGCTTGCTGGAATGCAAACAGATGGGTTTCCAATGCTGAGTTCAGTTACTGGAGTTTAGGTGTGTGTTCAGGTTTTATTTCTCGGAGAGAAGCGTTGTTCCTCAGATATGCAGTGGGAACAGCAGTGCTGTATCCAGCCTAACACCCATTCCCAGTTGAGAAGCATGCAGCCCACGTGGCATTGCAAACCTCTGCACCAAAGCCTTGGAAAAATAGAAGGTGGGCAACAGTCACTACCTTACTTTCACTCACATCCCTTTTGTTGTACTTCTCCAGCTTGAACGGGAACCTGATAAGCCAAGAAGAGGCCAAAGCTTTTGAAAATGAAGAGCGGATCATTTGCTTTTGAATGAGGACTTTCCCATTTTGCCAAGTTGGTGTTAACAAAGGTTACTCCTACACTTGGACTGCAGAGTTTATAAAGGCATAGATCTACAGCGCTCGTGGCAGGAGACAGATTCACAATAAGCTGCCTTTTTATGAACACACTGCACTCCCTCAGCTCCATCCCTTACACTGCCTGTTATTTTTAATCCTTTTGGTGAGTGGGAAGTTGCTTGGGTAAATAATTAATGTTTGTTTGGTGCTTTGAAGATGAAATGCAGAGTGTTAACATACTAAATCCACTGGCAGGTGTATGCATTTTGATAACTGAGTTGAGATCTATTCTGTATAATGATGTAAATAATCCCTTAACTTATTTATATACGTAAATAAAGACACACAAGTATACATATGCAAGAAAGGGTGCAAGATGCACAAACTCCACCAGCTCTGAGTATTAACTGCCTCAGAACTGAAAATGAATATATACACATCTTTACCAGAGACGGAATCTATAGTAGTTGCTTGGTGTGCGTGTTTTGAACATGAATTCATTCTTCGTGCCTAGAAATTAGGTCCCTATTTCTCCAGTGAGTACAGGCAGCATCATAGACACTGAGGTTTTTTGTTGTTGGGTTTTTTGGATGGGTAGAAATGGATGCATCAGGCTCAGATTACTTTCAGTAATCTTTTTTTCCCATATCAAAGCCAATCCATTTTGTTTCACGCAACCAGAAGCCCTTACTGCCATCACTGTAAAACCATAACACGGGCAGCAAACCACTCCTGCTTCCAATTTCCAGAGGACTGCATAGAAACAGAGGGCTGCCTCCTGTTTGCACAGTGTTTGTTCTGGGGAGAGGGTCTGGAGAGAAACGTGAACAATTAATTAGCAGGCTGTTGATTGCCTTGGCTCCTGGCCGAGGCTCCGTGCTGGTGGCACCACACCAATCTCACGTTGCCCAGCATCAGTGGGGAGAAAGGACGACTGAAAATCAACTGCGTCAAGGAGAAATCCCTTCTCCCAGCAACAGGCAAGCACACAGCAGGATTGAGATTGGCTTGGAAAGCTTTTAGTCTATGCTTGAATCAGTGAACAGAGAAGGCAAGGGGCAGTAATTATAAGGACCAGCAAGAAAACATTATCCTCCCCCAAATGATTATTGCTTAGGGAGTGTAACTTTAGAGGCTTTAAAAGAAACCAGTTAGCAAAGGAGTGAGGTAATTGATTATTTTTTGTGGGAGCTTTATGAACTCAAACTCTGCTCCACAGTGTAGGGGGTAGAGTTTGAGTTTATAAACCTAAAATGGAAACGTGTGAAACATTTTCCTTCCTTCTCCCATGTTACCATCCCCCACCGCCCAAACTTCGAGAAAAAATTGTCCGGTTGCTGACTAACCCACAAAACCTTGGTAGGTTGGACGAATCCAGTTAAAAGGCCAAACCAATGAACCCTCACCTCCCCATCTCCCAAATCTGCCCCATGAAGCAAAGAAAATTCTTGCTTTGCAGGTCAGAGCTTCTCCATTTCCTATGTGGTAGCAAACCTTTCCCAGCCCTCAATCCTATCTACTCCCTTCAGCTCCCTAACACATTTTAAAATACTCACAGGGCTTCTCACAAAACCTGCATTTATAAAGGCAAAAGAAGGGAAGAAAACCAACTTAGTTATTTTTCAGTGGCTTTTCCTCCGTGCCTGTGGTATCAACACTGATTTTTCACAGGGAGACAGATGAGGTTTTTCAACCATGCCAGAGGGAATTCTGCTAACTTGAATGATTTCTGCACCTGAGCCATTTGTTTACTGAAGCAAAAGGGCACACAGTTACAGATGAGCTGGATTTCAATTGTCAAAACATCTGCCAAAGCAAAGCTTTTAAAGACTTCTCAGTGACTTTAACAAATCAGAGACTCGTGCCCCTTGTCAAAGTGTGTTTTGCCGGCCTACTGTGATGAAAGGGAGAAGATACTGGTTTAAGGAAGGGCCTTCACCAGAGGTGTAATTTGCCTGTGTTTGAGGAAGTGTGCTCCTTTGCTCTAATCACAGAATTATTTGCTCATTTACCAGGTAGAAAATACATTTTAAACTACAGTTCCTGTCCTCATTTCGCTAACTGATTGAAATAGCTCCCCCCAAGCTTTCCAGTGCAATCACATCTGCAGCTTTTTTGGGCTAGAGCAGCCTTTGGCACTGTTTGGAGTGACGAGCCCTGTTGCAAATCTTGTTCCATTCCTGGCTGTTACAAGCTGGGCATCCAGGGGGTGTTTTCAGGGACAGCAGCATTTACAGGTCTGCAGCAGCTAGATGCAGCCTCAGGGTAAGTGGTGGCAGAATCAAGCCCAGCTCCATGTAGGACAGAGTTTGGCTCTGAAAAAGATTACAGTGCCAGAGACAGAGCCAGTCACAGCCACTCCTTCCAGAGGTGATTTTGGGCAGCAAATGCTTGTTTGGACTGGGCTGAAGGTCTGAGCACAGCTCACTCTGGGTTTGACAAAACCAAGGGGTTTTATAGCATCCAGCTCCCAGCTCACCCAGAGCAGGGGGTCTGTTCACAGAGCACATCACAGCTCTGGGGTCCTGCTGGGCAAACTGGTTGGTATTCTGGGAGCAGCCAGACATCCCTTGTTTTTCTGCACAGCATTTCTGGCTGAAGCTCTTCTAGTCTTACCAGCCTGTTTGTAGGGGGCATTGGAGCAACACTTCTGCAGCTTGCAGGGAGAGCCTTGTTTACTCAGAGACAACTGTAACTTTTTTAAGACTTGTTTGTAATTTGCTGAACCCTTCTCTGTACACTGCGTCATGTTTTTCCACTTGTCCACTGTGATAATAAACAGCTTTTTAAAGAACAAGCTGTCTGCAAGTGCTCAGGCTTTGCTGAAGCCCTGTTAAGCAGATGCTTGGCTGGATCAAGATGGGACAGTGACAACCCAACTAATTCTGGCTGCAGACAAGCGAGACGAGCTGCCACAGCTGGAGAAGGCCTTTCACAGCTGCCACTGCCCATGAGGGGCCCTTCCAGCAGCAGGTGCCCCCAGTTAGGGGCAGTGAGGGGAAGCACAGCGGTGCCTCAGGGATGTGCTGCAGCTGTGCTGCACCCCTGCAGTCCTCCTGCCACACTGACTGCAGGAGCTCTTTGCATTTCCACCTGCTACTGCTGGGGGCAAAGACTTGCTGGCTTGAGGTGTCACCGCTTGTATTTGGCTGGTGGAAGCTGTGTGTGCTTACTGGTGCCAGATGACGCTGCAGCCCCCAAGGAAGCCCTGCCGTGTGCAGTCCTGCTCCAGTCCCACCCTGCCACGTCCTCAGGAAAGGGGGCTTGTCTGAGCCTGCTGAGACTCACTTGGTGTCACACGTGTCTCCAGGTGCCAGACTGCAGTTTATGGCTTGCAGGGTGGTGCAAGGCCATGCAGCCTTTGCTCTTCAGCCACAGCCAGCGCAGCATCCCAATCCCACCATCCCATGCCGAGGGAGCGGTACTGATGCCGAAACACAACAAGACACCTGTCACTGCTGACCTCGTTTCAGAGAGATGAGACACACTCTTTTC
This sequence comes from Dicaeum eximium, assembly GCA_013396995.1. Classification (NCBI taxonomy): domain Eukaryota; kingdom Metazoa; phylum Chordata; class Aves; order Passeriformes; family Dicaeidae; genus Dicaeum; species Dicaeum eximium. The sequence continues at coordinate 468,776 of VWZP01004258.1, read as the reverse complement.
AGGAACAAAAAAAGCTAAAGCTTTATTTTTTACGTCCCTTTATACAGAGTTTTATAAACCCTCCTGTGTCTCTCTCCTGTTCGTAACAAGCTGTTACCCCTTGGTAATTGGGTAGTCTTGGACAAGGTGTCTACGTGCAAGAAGGGGTTTTTTGTGAGATACTGTTTTCATTCTTAAAGCTGAGACAGTTGGGGTTGTTGGGACAGGTGAAGAAAACAGTCCTAATCTGTAGAATTCTTCTGCAGGGAAACAAGTTGGTTTTTGCCATTGCAGGCTTCAGTTTTCATGAAGAGCCGTTAGCTTCTCACAGCCATGTCGGACCAAGTCAGGATCCAGCCTGCGAGGCCTTTACAGGCCTGCTGTTTGCCACCACAGACACCCATGCCTGCTTTCCTGTAGCTTCATCCTGCTCCCTTACCTTGTTTCAGCAGACAAAACCAGGAGCCCACTGCAAAGCTGTACGAATGGCTGCAGTGGGGCTGCATCAGCACCAGGTGAACGGCAGCGAGGGATGGGTTTGCCACAGGGAAGGAGAGGTCACTGCAGAAACCGCTCGGTTTGCAACTGATGGAACGAGTAACCTCGGCACCAAAAAGCTGCAGCTCTACACAAAGGCCTCAACTGCTGCTTTAGTAGGTAGAAACAAAACAGCAGCATTGTGCTGGATGAAAATGGAGGCCAGGCTGGGAGCTGCCAGCTGCACTCAGGGACTCCAAATTTGCTCACAGGAGGAGGTTTCTCCTCGCTTGCTGGAGACTCTCAGTTGCTCTGTGGGATAGGTCAGTCTTCTGAAAACACAGCAGAGCAACTGGGGCAAGTCCTTCCTCACTTGTCCGTGTGGGAACTAAAGGTGAGAGGATGCAGGGAGTGCCACAGGTGCTAGGGGTGCCCCTCTTTCATCCTGGGAATTTGCTGATTGAATCCCCTGTGAATCTCAACAGGGCTGAGCTCAGTCAGTGTTCATTCTCTGCTCCCAGAGGTAAATGAGAGCTGATGGTATGAGCTTCAGACGTTTCAAATAGCTGCCCTCAGGTACATAGGGGGACATGAAAACAGGGATTCAGAGAAAACAGCAGCTTCAGCTTCAGGAGCATCAAGGCATGAGACATCACAGCAGGTGGGTTAAGGAATAAAAACTGGTTTCAGCCAGGGGCAAAACCTACAGTCACTGCTTTATACCGGGAAAGCAGCAAACGTCCTGTGCCTTTTGCAGATAGGGAGTCTCTGGGTGATGCACTGGAAAACACCAGGTTTGGGCAGTGCTGATGCCACCTCACCCACTCAAGGTCAGCACCTGCAGGGCTCAAGCATCCCTTTAGGGTGGCGATATACAAATTCCTGCCGCACACAGGGCTGCTGGCAGGGGGCTCCCAACAGCCCCAGGAGGCTGTCCCTTGTGCAGTGCTGGTCTGAGAAAGGTGCCATGCTGGCCCACCCCAGCCCCACAGGCTCAGGAGGTGGCTGCTGGTGACACAGCTGAAGGGCCGCTTCCATCACTGCAGCGCGGCTGCGGCCGACAGCAAACCAGCCCTGGTGCACAAAGTGTTCCCCTTGCTCCCGTGGGGCGGGGAGCCAGAGCTCCAGCTCCTGCAAACCCCTTTGCAAACAAACTAAATTGCACCCAGCCTCTCTTGTCTGGGGATTCCCTCATGCACTGAAGGCAGAACCGGAATTAGCTGCTAAAGCCTCTCAAGGCGGGAGACTTGGACCTCACAGACTGGAGCAAATGAAGCTGTCAAGCTTTCATGCTCCCATTACCTGCCAGACACTTTAATCCTCAGTTCAGCAGATGTTAATCCTGGCCCGGGCGACTTGTGAGGAGGAAAGCTGCTCCCGTGAGAAGTCCCCCGGGTCCGCAGGGGAAGGGAGCGGGTGGGAATCCCCACGGTGGCCATTGCCCTCAGTGCCAGGCCCGATGAGGCCCGGGGAGAGGCCTGGCAGCTTCCTCTTCCTTCTGTTCGAAGCCGGCTTAAAGAAACAACCAGGAGGGAAGGGAGGGGGGAGGTTCTGTTAAAATGTAAACGCGTGTTCAAACAAAGCAATCTATAAACAGGAAGAAACGAAAGTAGGGCAGCGGCTCGACACAAAACCTGACTGCAGAGATAGCGGGCCGAGTGCGGAGGGGCACAGGGCACCTGCAATGGCCGGCGGGCTCGGCCGCGGCCCTGTCCCTGCGCTCGGACCGGCCTCCTCTGCGCTCTGGCCTTTACGAGCAGTGAGTCATCTTGCGTCAGCTGAGGATGGGCTTGATGCAATCATTTATTTATGTCAAACCCTCCTCCCTGCCACCATGCATCCCTGATCTCATCCCCCTCAGAAAACAGATGCTTTATTACATGAGGGCTGGAAAACTCCATCTCGCTTGGCTTTTGCTGAGGCTCCTTGTTCCCAGTGGCTGGCTGGCAAGGAGACGGCAGGAATGAGCTGCACAGCACCGCACAGGCAGTGTGCTCTACAGCCATGTTTTGCTTTTAGGACACCAGCACCCCTCTCCCTGCAGGTTGGGATGGAGCTGGGAGCCTCCTCTAGTGAACAAACATGCTGGGGGATGTTTGCAGACACCAGCAGGCTCCAGCCTGCACCCCCTCAGGCACAGACATTGCTCAGGTGTTGCAGCCTCAGAAGGACAGAACAGGACACCCAAAAGCCAGGGGAGGAACTTCTCTGTTCAGCTCCTGCTGCTGTAGGGGACTCTTCCCACGTTCCTGCTCTCTCTGCTGCTCTTTGGGTGTGTGTTGTTTCCCTCTTTCTGCTAAAAAAACACAGCATCTAGAAGTGGACATGGACCACTGGCTGTACCAAACAACAGCGTGTGGTAGCAGGGCCAGACACACACACACACATGTGTACAACATCACCATCTATTGCTGACAGTTCCCAGGAACATGCTGAGGCCAGCACAGCATCCCAGTTCACCCTACAGGACAAGCAGCTTGGGGCAAAGGTGGCATGTCCCATGTCCCAGCTACAGGGAGAAAGGTAGGATGTGATTACCAGCAGATGCCACTAATTTAAATTTCACACATGAAATCCTGTACCTACTGAACTGGAATGATTTCCAGCAGATTTTTCTGAAGCAAAGCCAAACTCAGTTCTAACTAGTTATCGATTGCTTCCATAACACAGCTGAAGACTGAAGAGGAAAACAGAGAAATGACTGGCAGTTAAGGAATTCAGGTTTTCCAAAAGGCAACTGGGAGGAGCGGCTGGGGAAGTGAGGAGGGGTGGTGGAAACAAAGTTACTCTAACAAATGATAGGAGCATGTTCCTCAGTTATTACATCCAGACTTGAATAATTTGTGCATTAGAACTATCATCTCCCACAGAGAGAATTGTGATAGTCCAGTTGTCACTGTGCTTTAGCAATGGGTTCAGCTAGCCCACACCAAAAGGCTTACCTCAAAGGTGGAGCAAGCAAGACAGACGCACAGCTGTGGGGGAACTGTACCATAAATCCGTGCATCACATTCCATCAGCAGGTATTACCAGCCTGCACAAGTCCCCCTGGCTGGGTGCAGTACCCAGGGAGAATCTCCTGCCTGGAGAGTGAACTCCTTTTGTTTTCCCCCACATCCTCCACATAACCTTGGTGAAATGCACTTGGTTTTACTCCGAGCACCCACAGCTCCACTCCCAGCTGGTGTAGGGGGAGAGGTGTAAAGTCACACCTTCCCCGCAGCAGACTTACCCGTACACTATCCAAAACCACATGGCTCATCTGTGCTTCTGTCCTCATCTCACTTTACATCCAGCACAAGGGCTAGCGCTCCCCAGCCGCTGCCAGGCAGGCAGGAAGGTTTGGAGAGGTAACACAGCCAGCCAGGTCTCTCACCTGCTGCAGGTGACCTGACTTACAGAGCTGCAGCCACTCCCCAGGAGAAAGTTTCCAGGCAGTCGGCATCACAGTGCTCTGCCCTTGCCAGGATGCTCCCCTGGCGAACAATTTAACACCCTCAGTGGCTCAGGGCAGAAATTCCCTCCTCCAGAAACATGTCTTTGCTCGAGCTTGTTATAGTAGCCTTCTTCCAGCTGTTTAGGGACAGACGAGAGTGCTGGTAACCATCGGGGACAAAGAAATCCATGGACTGCCCAACCATAGGTAAGCTACCAGGGAATCAGTTTTAAAGAGGCAACCATGAAGTGTTTTGGGAGGAAACTAAAGTGGTATGTTGGGTTTTGAGGGAACTGAAGAAAAGAGCAGCTGTTAAGTTACCTTGATCTTCTGGCGGTTGGCGGTTCCCAGACTCCAAGTGATGAGAAAGGAGCCCTATATTGCTTTTTTTTTTTTTTTTTTTAAACCATCCATGAGTTTCCCTACCTCCTGACCTGGCAGCTCTAACTTATGCTAACCTTGAAGGCCATCATGTCTGCTGAAGATTCTCTGAGGATGCATTAACCAGAGACATCTCACCTCCAGCCTCCAGCCACCCCCACCAAACAGCAGCTACATCAGCTCTTGTCTGCTGCGACCTTCCCTGGCCAGAAGGATATAAACTTGTCACATCACAGCTTGTGGGACAGGTGAAGAGTGAGTGGGACTCAGAGGCTGGCCCAGAGGACGGCACTCCCACCTGCAGGACTGCAGACAGGTGAGATGCCAAGCTGCTTTTGTCGCTGTGACTCAACACCATGCACTGCTTTTCCTTCCTCTGCTCCAGCCCAGACTACAGCACAGACATACAGAAGTTCTGTCCCACAGCAATGCCTCTTTCACCAATACTTAAAAAAAAAAAAAAATCACCCTCAAGTGTGAGGAAAACTGTGCTTCAAAAGATTTATTACATATATTTGTACATATTTTACATGAATGGAATGTTAAACATACAACCTAAAAATCAATAAAAAAATATTTTCATTCGTGATTATGTACTGGCAAACCACTGAAAAGAGTACCTTAGAACAACTTAAGTCGACTTGCAATCATACTGCTCAATTTAAAAAAACTCAAACAAAACAACAAAACAAACAAATATATTTTACATTTACATTAGACATTGCAAATTACATTCTGATTTCTGCTCCAGGTAATGAAGGAAGGTATCTTGTCCATTACCACTGCACGTACAGGTGGCATTTCAGAAGCTAGCATGGACTTCCCTCCAACTCACTGTGGGCCAGGTTAGCTCTCTAGGAAGAGGCATGTAAAAAGAGGGAGTACACACTCTGCTCCCTACCAGCAGGTATCTGCCAAAGGATGGGAAGAGCCAGAATGAGATTTGTAATCAAGGGATAAAGGTTAATGCTGGATCACCACTCATTCAGTGCCACACTGCAGCTCTTAAAATTTGTTACAAATAGTTTTTACGTAGTTCACTAAAGCATCCCCGCTACGGCTAAGCCACCTCCCTTCTTCCTTGAAAGTTACAGTGCTTTGGCAATATCAGCTAGGGGAGAATTCTTCACTGTATGGTAATGAATATTCCAGCTTCATCTTGATATATACAAGAGCATAGAATCAAGCTTTGTTGTCTCTTCCTCTTAGAATATCACACCTTGAGAGCTTGTGACCAGTCATGTTGAGAAGTGTTTACTATGAAATATAGCATATCAGCATTAAAAGGGACAGATTTGAGGGAAAACAAGAGGAACAGGATTCAGCAACAGATTATGTTCTTGCAACGTTGGGTTACTTACACTTGAAACTCTGCCAAAATGGAGCAAATCCTATTTATCGTTGCAAAATCTTTGCCAAAGCGCACCCAAGGGCAAAAGTCTCTCAAACAAACACGCATCGATTAAAAGCTGCCAGGTAGATCAGTGAGTGGGCTGGCTGCCTTCTACTTCTTGTACACCAGCAACTTTTTAGATCCAAGACAGAACCAAGTTCAGCCTTTTTCAGGTGCAGGATATTCCTATGGTGGTTTACCTGAGCAAGTCTTCAACAACTAATAATGCCCCACAGTGAGGTCATTTTACAGCTTATCCCATCATCAGCTGTGATGTACTAATTGAGACATGACTTTACAGAACACAAGCAGCTTGGAAAGCCAGCCTATAATTGTGGAGTAAGATAACCAAATGTAATTTGAGAGTATGGACTGGGTTGGTTTTTTAACCCCCAACAGGCGAAACCATCTCCAACTGGATTTTAGAAGCAGGTTACTTATGCAGAGAAACAGAAACATCACAGATTTTTCAGGAAACAAATAATGGACATAGCTCTGTCGTGAATTTCTCACGCAGAGTGTTTTGAATGACAAAAAGTTAAGTGGTAGGAGCTGCATGAAAAAAACCACATTTGGCTGGATTGTAGGAAACCCTTAAGAAGCCTTCTCTTACAGTTACAACCTCTTACACCACTTTTGCTGATGCCAATGGAAAGCCTATTCATATGGGAATATGGCCTTAACATGTATCTTGTCTTCAGCTAGGTGGAGAAGAAATTGATGCTAAAATTACTTTTAAGCTTGGAAGGCTGGAAAGTGGAATTGTCAAATATAGCACTCATCAAAAAAAGAGATAATCCTCCACCAGCAAAGGTGAGCTGGAAGATCCCATGGTAGCACTTCTGCACTCCCAGGCGTGTGGTAGTCTCTCAGCAGGGGTCATGATGGGTCTCTCAGCAGTCAACCTCCCAACTGCACAGCACACTTAGTACCAGATTTGCACACAAATACTCTTTCAATACAGGAAAGCAGCTAAAAGCCACAAGAAACTCAGAGAGATCACTGCCCATATCAAAACCAACATGTTTTGCCACCATTTCCAATGAGAGAATAATAACATTCAAGTGCCAGGTTCCTTGCTTTTGGTGGAACATGGAAGAAATGGAGCAAGTTTCTAAAGCCCTCACATAGAAAAGGCAGCATGCTAAAAGAGTTCTTAAGCACACCTCACATATTAGACACATCCCTCCAGAAATACCAAAGATCCACATTTCTGAATAAAAATTATCTTTCCCATATTTGCTGAGATTTCAGTTTCCTGGGAGTCTGTTTTACCAGCTCTCCAGCCTTTCAGCAAGGCTTAATTAAAAACCCAGTGCTCCTAAAATTAAGAAGTAGGATAAATGTATAAATCTTGAGATTCAGTCATAAACTCCCTTTATATCATAAAGGGGGAAGCAGACAAAAAACCAAAGTATCCACCCACATTTTTGTACATCGCCTTCATGTTTTCTATTCCAAAATACCCCAGTACACTTACCCTTGATTATGACAGCTAACTTGACTACAAATAAGACCATCTGTTTTTGGCTTTATCCCTCCCAAAAATAAAATACCAATAATTTGTGGTGTGCTTCGTATTTTTGCTTTTACATCCCACTCCACTCATTGCTGGATGTATACACTGAAAGAAAATGAGCTACACCTCCTTCCAAAGGGAAGCATTATTACAGATACAAGAGCCAGGACAAAGGGTGCCCTGTGCTGACAGCAGTCTTGAGTCCCTTGTTACTGTAAGGGGTATGGTTATATACAATCCAACTCACAGCCACCTCCACTATGAACTTCAAAACACGAGTTGCTACTAAAGAGACATGGGTATGTTACAAGTTCAGAAAAATCGCACATTTCAAGACAGTGTCAAATCTACTCTTCCCCTGCTGGCAAGCAGCATGTTTATGGCAGACCTGAGTATGGGAATTGTTTCACACCCTTACACACTTAGGGAAGATATAGGCCAGATGACAGAAAATACTCTGAAACAGCACAGAATTGGCAATCTCAAGATATTTACAGGCAAAGAAGCATATCGCACCGAAACTGAAGTTATTGCTTCTTGTGGACAAGTGTGGTGTTCCTTGTTTGAGACACGGGACTTGTTTGGTGTTTATTTTTCCCTTCTGAAGCACAATGAGTCGACGCCCCTGTGAGGACATTTTCAAAATGAAGGTGTTGTCTGTGACTAGAGCTGTGCCTACAGCATGGTCATCACCAGCTGATGGTGACAAAGTTTACCTAGGTGAGTTTCCACTGGTGTTTTCAAACCCAAGCATCACTCTCATGCTTCCAGAGTCATTCCAGCCTTGGTCTATGTTACAGGTTTCAATACAAGAAAACCTCCTATAGTCTTACAGAAGAGATTTATGGATACCAAGAACATCAAACTAAGGCTGACCTTGTATCAGTTCCCCAAATAATCCAAGGAATTGCTGCTCTACTGTGCTGATGGAAGCAGCGATGGACTCTTGCCTGCAAAAGCATCACTAGTGATCTGCTTTTCCAACACTGTTCCTAAACATGGGACAATAGTCCTAACTGCTGAGTCTTTAAATCGGCTCCTTCCATCTGAATACAGAAAACGAAGGGTTCTGAGGAAACAGTAAGTGAACTAGAAGTATGAACTACCAGAACTAAGCTCAAGCTGTACACAGATTTATTTCACAGGTTTTCTGTAGTTACCTACTTAACCCTCAAGCCAAAGGCTATCTATGGCCTCAGAGCACAGAACATCAAAACACTGACCTACCCCCTTCACATTACTACAGGTGAGTTTCTGTAGGCATGATGCCAACAGCAAACACTAAATCAATGCAAATGGAAAAGTTTTACTTTCAGAAGATATCAGGAGTTTAAAACATTGAGAAAATGGGCCTGCAGGCAACACCACTATTTGAGTATTACAGGTGCTGTAATTCCTCATGCCCTCCCTCCCTCCCCCCCCAAGATAATACAAGGCAACACAAATATTCTCATTTGAAAAGGACTCTGTACAGGGAATGACTGTACATCTGATGTGACTATAGAATCAAACATGTGACAAAATGATTCTGCTCCCACTGAAAAAGAGAATTCAACAAGGCCCCATAGCTTACAGGTTCAGCTGAAACCAGTGATGCAAGCCCAAAAGTATAGAAACTGCACTGGCAATTACAACAATTATCTAGTTTGGACTCCTTTAGATTTGCAGCTTAACAAAGGCATTTTACAGAGCAACATTCAGGAGAAAATGTTATCCAGGGAAGAACTGCTCTTCAAGCAAGATGGGAGAGTTTAGGAACATGCACTGCACTTGTTCTCCAGATAGCAGCAGTTGCTCCTATTCTTTGCCCTTTTTCATATAAATCACAGCAGCAACAGAGAGAAATGTGTACTTAAAAAACAAACAAAGAAACAAACAAACAACCAAAAAAAAACCCAACTAGAATTATGTACAAGAAAAATGTTTGAAGTGTTGTGCAACTTATTGTAACTACTGAAACTCATGAAGAATACTGTTGATAATAAATATTCATAAACTCTTCCCTGTGTTGTGAAATTCAGACACTACTACAATTAATATTAGCTATAAAAAGTATGCTTCTAAACCCTGATACCTGTTCCAGTTTATTGTCTTTTTCAAAAAAATTATTTATTTTAACTGTGATACTTTGTGGTAACTAATACATATCCACAGTTTTACTTGGTGTACTCACCCAGAGATATCCTGTGTTTTGTGGAGCTCTGGTATACCAATATAATACAGTAAAATAATAATAAATTAAACAAATGCAGATGAATTTTTAAAAAAGGAAAAACCCAAACTAAATAAAAACCCACACTGTCAAATGCTGGTCTCCACACGAAGACACCAAAGGTTTAGATGCAAAGTACTACAGATCCTGCCACCAAAAAAACATTCAAACAAGGAAACATGAACTTGCGCACGTTTGAAAAATAAACACAAATCCCACCTCTATGTTATCTTGCCCATGCCTATGAAGACCTCTCACTGTGCCCACACTTGCAGTTATTCATTTACACCTCAGGAGGCAGCCTGGAGATGAGAGTAGTACAATAAAATAATTACCTGAAACCTCTTTAAAAAAATACCCGTTAAACAAATTACCTTAACTGGCAGCACTTAAAATTGGTAATTCTTTTCTTTTTCCTATTTTAAAAAAAGTTGCATAGCTGTAAGATTTTGCTTTGCTGCATGTCTTTCTGTCATTCTGACTCACGAGCAGTAAAAGAGACAGTTTAGTTACTTAAATAGCAATACAATGTGCAGATCTCAACAATCTTTATAGCTTGATCAATATAAATTAGTTACCTGTCTTGGTTTTACTCTTTGGACTGCATTGTGACAAAGGTTTAGTTTACAAAACTTTGAAATACAGTATTCCTACACAGAGCAGTTTATGTTTTCTGTTCTTGAAAAAAGTGAACAACGTAAAACAGGGTGTGAATTCAGTAAATTAAGGTCACACTGTTAGATTTTATTTAGTTTGCCATTTACTGTTCTTCAGCCAACGAGAAGGTGAAAACGTTCCCACTGGAATCGGGGGCCGTCCCCCTGCAAGGGTCTCAGATAGCACGTATCGAACGTCTCCGCTTCCACTGGAGGCTGTAGGAAACATGTCCAATAACTCGCTTCTTCACAGAACCAGAAGTTAGGCTGAAATTAGGAACTTTGGCCTTCGATACAAAATAGTGTCAGTAATGTCTCTGGGGAGTCGATTGTTACAGGATGTGCAGCATTTTGAAAATCCCTGTGTGTTCTTTGCATGAGTGTTTGGTATACTGAGCACTACTGTCAAGTAACGGTGTTTGCAATGCTTTCTCTGTGTCACTGTCCATCTTTGCCTTTTTCAGCCACAAAGAAATAAGTCTCAAGCCAGGCACGCTGTGTTCAGCAAGGGAACCTCACATCTCCTATGTTTTCTGATCAGTGGAAGCAGCTGTTGGAAAAGCAGAAGACAAAATACCATTATTTCAGTACACAAACCATGCAAACAGCATGAGCACAACCACTGAGTTTTCCTTCCTCTTTTTCCCAAGCCCGCAGTTATCACCATCCCTGCTGTGGAAAAAGCAAATAGAATTTAACATGAGGCTGGACAGCCATGAGCATGTACAGAGACAGAGATGTTCACGAACAGCATGCAGCCTTCTGCCACAACCAGAGACTGGGGGCAACACAGGAAATGTGTTTGTTTATTAATTTTGGCTAACACTGCCCTGAGGTTAAAACAATTATCTCTGTAGCAGGAGATCCTCTTTGAGGTTTTCTTTGCTACCCCTGCAACACAGACACATGAAGCAACATGAAACAAATGCACAAATAAATGCTAGTCATGAATACTTCAGACTTTTTTTTTTAAATTTCCCTCAGAACAACAAAACCAAACTCTCAGATACCAGATAGAATTTCAGATATCTCTGTTTCTCTAAGAATTATAATGATTGTTGGTGTGCTTTGCAATGCTTAGAGGCAATTGTTTAATATAAGATAAAACTTCTGAGTTAGTCAACTAAAGAATAAAACCATCCTTTAAACTTTTAACACAGATTGCAGATCTGCAGCCATTAACACAAAACATAAGCTGGAAAAATGTGAACTGTGAGACGGGATGGATAAAAACATGTCAACGTTTTTTATTTATTTATATGCTTTAAACATTCTGGATTGAATTAACATTAAGGTAGTTTTGAAAATAGCCAGCTTCAACATTTTCATATGATTCCAAAAGCTTTCTGTCAGAAATACATGTCAGTACTCATGGAACAATCCAAAATTACACAATTTTATTATTTTAATTTTGTTTCTTTTCTATGGAAAAATACTCTTAGAAAGCTAATGCTAAAAATTTCTTGACACTGACTTGCCACTTTCCAGTACTAAAACTGGAAAGACCACGCCATGTAAGGATGTAGAAACCTTTTGCCTATATTACAACCTACATCAATCCTTACTGATAAATATTGTAGTTCTGAGACACAGTAGTAAATTCACAATTAAAAAGAAGTAGTACAGCTATTTTAGATAATCAAGATATTTATTGTTGGAACATAAATAAACATTACCTAAAAATATGAATCTTGATTTAATCTGATGGATGCTCAGGGCAAGATCTGTTTACTTCAAACCATTCATCTATGCAGCTGTGGGATACAAAAAAAAAGAAAACAATTGACATGAATACCAGTAACATTTAGCAGTAGGATATGAAGATTAATTGGTTTCTCAATTTCAATGACTTGTAGAATTTTATATTATACAAAGAAGTATATGCATATACACACATCACTGGAAAAATTAATAACCCCAAACCACAGTAATATTTGGGTATTAAACACTGTTGAAAACCTAAATTTCTTACAGTGTTAAAATTTTCTAAGGAAGCATTTTACAAATTACAGATTTTATACACAGGTTAATTCAGTGCTAACATTATTATCTTGCTTATATCATTCACTGACATTTTACTTTCTGTAAAGTACAGACATTTATGGAAAAAAAAAAAAAGAAAGAAACAGGATAAGAAAACATTCTATCCCTCTCCCTGCCCAACTCTATTAGCATTTGACAAAACTTAAGTCCACATGACCTAAGCTCCTCAGCCATGATACACATTGCTTCCCCATCAAGGTGATTTTCCAAGGATAAGAAGCTTGTAGCAGGGAAAATTAACTTCAAATACATTTGGTAGAGATTCAGAAAGATGTGATTTAAAAAACATCTTTAAGGCTGCTACTGCTGTTTCTTTGTTGTTTTTAAATGCAAAAAGCAACTAAGTTTAAAAACCCCTTTAAGCACCCCTTCAGAAGAGTCACCACATAAATGCAAACCTCTGGAATGTTATATCCATCCTAAGGAATACTTGCCCTTTATGATATATGCAGAGGCAAGGCAGCCGTGCTATAGTATCTCCTTGCTGTAGCTCTTCCAGGCATATTGCACACTCCCCAGCATCTTTACTCAGCACATCCTCTGAGGAAAGAGCACACAGTGAAATGGTTAAGAATCAGACTACTACGAGCAAAACGTTCTTTATTCAGAACATCAAGGACAGCTACAGAAGAAGGCATTTATTGTCCTGCAGAAAGGTAACAATCAGTGACACACCAACGGGCTGAAGATTCATGATGAGAACCCATGCTCAGTCTTCAACATGGAGGTTAAGTTCAAGCCTGAACATAACATTTCTCTGACAAGGCACTGTAGGTAAATAACTAGGTAAAGTTCTTCCTAGCTTCTAAACACTTAGCCTGTAATTTGATTTTTCTACTCTCCTACTCATGTCTCTTCTATACAACTGGCTTTCTTTGACCAGCCTTGCTGGTAACTCATATTTTACACCTTCAACCTCTTCTCACCATGCTAGCATGTTCTACATCCCATCCACCTTTTTCTCAGTGTAAAGTGTGAAACTGTTAACTGTAGGAATGTGAGATTTCCATGAAGGAAAGATTATTGCTGTATGGCTCCAATGACTCCCGGAGACACTGAATTTTTTGCAGCATTATGAAGTCCCAGAACAAAGGAGGATAAAGTAAATTACTAGGAATGCAAAAGAGTTGGCTTTCACTAAGAAGTTTCTGGGAAGACATATTATTTTTAATAAAAACCTTCTCTCTTGGACACTTCTCTTAGCCAGAATGTGGAATGCAGAATTCAGTCTTAGCACGAAGCAGAACAGAAGATCACGTAAGGCCCTGTTTACCAGATGCAGATTAGAAGTTCCTGTTAGACACAACCTCAGCAGTCCACAGGGCACTCCCAACAAGAGACCACATAGCAACCAAACCGGCAGATCAGAAAGGTGCACACTTGGCAAAGTCAAGTCCACATGTTAAAGTTTCCATGGTTTCACGGGAAAAGCTTCCCCTTTGTTGCCAAAAGGCACCTCCAGTGATTGCTTATGCAGAGTACCTTTTGCAGCTATGACTGACAAACCAGCAGCTCTGTGCTGTTCTCTCCTGTGGCTCCATCACCACTGGCATTCCAAACACAAAGAATGACAGATGACTAGAAAACTGCCATGGTGGCAAGAAAGTAGAAGGAAATTACGTCTACATTGTTTCCACTAAATGACAGCCAGCTGTCTTGCAGGTGCATGGGTTTCTAAAGCAGTGCTTATTTCAGTCTCCATAATATTCACTGGTTATGCTAAAAATACTGTATAATGCCACACATGTAGCACCTTCATGGAGATGTGAAAAAATATCTACCATGAAGTTACCTATTATAAAGAAAATATTCAAAACAAAATAATAAACAATATACATCCACCACAACAAAGAAAATTTTAAAATGTATTTTACACACAGTAAACTCCTGTCGTTCTATCAGAAACTGTGAGCTTCTCAGAACATTAGAGATACTAGGGAGACAAGGTAATTCAAAACAATAGAGAATATTTTAAGAACTCTTACCTGTCAACTTGCCCAGAAGAGGGTGCTAAGGATAAATACTTCCTTGAGGTTGGAGTTTAGTATTTGGTTGTTTGGGGATTTTTTAATACAAAGTATTCTAACATCTGACCAGGAGGCAAATACTCTCCAGACATTGTCCAGCTAGAGAGATATCAATCTTTGTCTGATGCAGCCAGACTTCATCCTCCTAGACCACCTCTTTGCACAGCTTTACAAGAACTCCTGTAAGCAGTTCTCTTCTCACAGTTAGGTTGTAGGAAGCAGCACCATTAGCAATTCAAGCATGTATCGTACATACACAGCATACTTAACAAAAGTAACTTTTTCCACAGAGACCCCTTATCTGATCAGCAGCTGCTACCCAAACCAAAACAGGACTAAGATATCTCTAGTGAATTAAATCCCAGTCTCACTCCCTCAAGCACTTTCAAGAGGGAAGCATTTAGTCAAGCTTTGATAACAGAAATTGAAAAGCTGTCCGATAAAAATACAGTTTATAAAAGAAAGCATTCCTGTGAACAGCTTTCCCATCGTTCTCTATTGTACATGTCTGGCTTATCCTGCACTCCCCAGACTGCACAATGCTTGGGTCTGAACTCCCACTGAGCAATTTAACAAGGTTCTGCACCTTTTGGCTAACATTAGGGCATGACGCCAGTTCAAACATTTGCATCCTCCCACTAGCCCTGGCGTGAGTGTCTGACACTCCTTTTATTTTCCCTCCAGTATTCCTGTACTCTCCCTCTTGCCAGTACTGGCCCTAGTGCACACGTCCCTGGTAAACAGTGTGCCGCCCTCCCTGGCTTCAGCCCAGGCTTTCCAACTGGGATGAGGCAGCAGGCACACACTGGGCTTTGCCCAGTCATGCCAGAGGGAGCGGGTGTGAATGATGGCTGGCACAGACCGGACCTCAGAAACATGGCGCAGTTCTGCCATCCCTGCAGGAGAGGTTATGTTAACAGGTCTCAATGCTCCTCTTCCTCTGGAATAATGAGGAATCAGTATTCCCTACTTGTGTAAACCTCATGAATCCTACCTAAGGCTCTTGTGCATGAATACTGAAGGTATGAGTGCAAAAAAACAACTGCTGTAAATGCCCATGTGTAACTTGCACGTTAACATACTCCAAACCCATATAATTAAGCTTATAATTAATTACACACATAGAGTGATGACAACAAAACTAATCCTTCACAGACTTATGACACCTTGGCTCTGACTACCTTTTGACTGTTTTAGGTGATTTGGATCATCAGTCTCAGACAAAGAAAAAGGAGTGAATAATCCAGTTAGACCCGGTCCAGTCAGGATTTGTTCTATACTTGTTTTATACAGCACTCTCCTACACCAACACTGGCTTGTTTCAGATGGAAGTCAGTTTAAGGGCCATTTAACAATGACTTTTAAACATATCTGTTACAGAAAAATCTGTATATCATTTTGCACTGAACCACTGCAATCTGAAGAGGTTTTTTGTTTTCATCTTTTTCTGCAGCAGAATGATTCAGCAGATGCATTTTATTTTAAATTTTTTCCCTTAAAAATACCCAAACCAACAACAAAACACACAAACCAAAAGAAAAAGTAAAGCAACTTAAAACTTCATCAATGTTACAATTAAAACATTTATATCAGTGTATTACCTAAATGGAAGTGGGAAGAGGAAATAAGCCACATTTTTCCATTTCGCCCACATGTGGGTACATACACAAATACCACACCCCCACATCCAAGTGCACTGCACCTAATAGGAGGTAAACACTCCTCCACCTTCCCAGCTACTTGAGCAAGTACTCACTAGCCAAAGACTGGTGTCAGAGATGACATCTTGCAAAAGAGCATAGTATTTCCCTCCTGAGTCTGCTCAAGTACTTCTTCCTCTTCTCTTCTATTCCTGGTTACTACTGTTTTAACTTTGGATTGTCAGTAATTTTTTCTCCTAAACTTCTGCTTTTATCTTTACTGGAAAATAAATTCTACAGCATTTCTGCATTTATAGCAAAATAGGTAGTAGAGGATTGAAAAACAGGCATTCTGGTAATTTTGCACATACTTTACCAATTAAAAACTTTTCCTAGAACTTTTGAAAATACATCCAATAATTACGAAAGCCACTAACTCAGCCATGATTAGGATTATAGGCAATATCTGTGATTAACGTGTCTTTAAACTGAGGACTGCAAAAGCATATACACTGCATTTCTTTCTGGATAAGGTAATTAAAATCTGTGCTGGTGCTTTTTGGTTTTCCTTTTAAAAAACAGGCAGATATAGCCCTAGGCTCAAGAAGTCTAAAATTGCAAATCATGGAGATGTCAATATATTTTGGGAGCTATCACTTTATAGCTGCAGTATTTTACTTCTTTCTGGGCATTCACTGGAAACAGAACACCAGGTTAGAAACACCTTGACCCAATTCAGTATGACAACTTTTCAGAATGTCTATATTTTTTCTAAAATTTAAAATGTCCATGGAAGCTGCCATCACAACTAGCTTAGAAGCGAAGGACATTGCAAAGGTTAACCCTTTTGGGAACACAACTGAAACTTAATTGAAACATACCTTTTGAACAGTACTGGCGCTAAAATTGGTAAAACAACAGCCATTAAAAATTACTGATGAAACTTTATTAAATAGTACGTATTACCGTGTATCTATTACACATTCATTCAATTTTGACGCTGATGACTAAAAACTCTCTTAGGAAAGTACTAGAGACTGTCTCTGCTTGTTTTTAAATGGAGTCTGTAGAGCCCTAGACATCTAGAAACCGATATATTTGTTCACATGTGGAGCACGAATTAATCCATATTGCAGAATTTACTCTACATTTTTACTGCTATCACCTCTGCTGATATCACAAGGAGGACCTACACATTTCCACAGGTACCTTACTATTCAGCAGCCAGGAAACATGTGTGTATGTGATTACACACTTATTAAATGTCACTGACTTGATTTACTAAATCTTTATGGCTTCTGTCACATCTGTTTTTCTCCCTCTCCATTTCTTTCTGGCTGTTTCTTGCTATGCTTTTCTCCTCTTTATGCTCGTTTTCCCTAAAATGTGTTTTCTCTAGACCTTTATCTTCTACCACTTCTCCTGCCCTCCATCATCCCATTTAATTTTCTGCTGCAACGCAGGCACTGGAGGAAGGAGAAAAGAGAGAAATAATTTTAACTATCTGATACAAGTAATTTGGACAGCCTTCTTATATGGGGTTAACGTCCTTGTGAGAAGTAGATTCTAGAATGGAAGGAAAACCACAAGAATGCACAGGAAGTGGTTCTCTCGTGTAGCTCAGTGATTGTCTTTGCAAACTGGTATTGACTGCAAGCAAAAACTGTCTTTCCAGTCCATCCATTACAGTTGGTTTTCAGTATTCTGGCTGCCACAAGAGGAATACTCTTGATTCTCTAGGGATCATTCTTGGATGACCAGGTCAGCCATCCACTGCTGCTCAAAAGTTGAGGCAGAAAGACACTCTGAAGGAGAGATGATTCTTAAGTGCTCAGAGCTCCCAACAGAAGGAAGAACATCATTCAGTTGTCACTGCAGATACTCATTTTGCCACTCAGCTTTCACAGCTACAGGGTCAGCCAGCAGACTGAGCAAGGCAGAGCTGAAGCCATTAGCTTAGTTCACCTATGAAGATCGTGCCTTCACAGCCAGAAGTGGAACTTCACTACTCTCAGCAGGATAGTGAAGAAGCAGTGGGCTCCTAACTAGAAAGATTTCTTTTTGCTCTAGTATAAGCCACCTCCTCTGGATCAGATGTAAAAGGGAAGATATTTAACATCCAATATTTTAACCTGTACCACAGCTAAGCAGTTTTCAGGATTCACAACACCACGAAGTTGAACATGTGAATAATTTAAATCCAAATTCCCTTGAATTACTTAAATCCAAATTCCCTCTTATGCTGCTGAAAAACCCAAAACCCTTGTGCTAATCAAACAAGCACAAGGGGTAACTATTTGTGCATGCAATAACCCCAAACACCACTGCACGACTATGGGGTAATACCTAGAACTTAAGCAATTCACAAACACCTTCCCAGCCACAATATACAAAAACTAAACCTCTCCAAAGCAAGCTAACAAGTTACAACAAATATGACACTTCATCAAATACTGACAAAGTGCTTGATGAATTGCTGGGTTGGGGGGGTGTGGTGACATTGTTCAGCATCTCACTCTTCACCTCTTGCAACATGGCATCCCATTACAATTTCCTACTCAAAGTCCAAGCGTTATCCTTGTTTTCCTCATCCCTCTGAAGCTGCTCAGTGTTGGTCCAGGACTGAGATAGCTATGTACAAACAGATATCCATCATGAAAGACTCCCTGCACACACATTGTCTACAGTCTTTGGTGCTTCCTCTTCTTAAAACACAGAAGGGGAGGGAGCACACAAAACAAAGGGAAAGTCCCACAAGAAAAATATTTGCAGAATTAGGCCTAAGTGTAGCAACAGCAAGCTGAGATGGAAGGAAATGGCTGCAGAAGTTTCATTGTTTCTTAGCTAACCCATATTTGAAGAACTGGATTTATATTTTTGTGGGACATTCTGAGTTTAGTAAATTCTGAGAAATAGCTAGATGCTTCCTGTTCAGACAGATAACAATCGGGTCTATGGTAGAGAAAAAAATACTTCTGGTTAGATAAAGATAAAAACTGAAATAGTAGTGATAGAAATACATTTAAGTGAGCAGGAGTAAAAAACACAACACACTGTGTTGTGTAGTCATAGTTTACCTAAATAGAATTGTATCCAGGTAGCCAATTAATATAGAAGGCAGAAGCATCTGCACACTGAAGAAAGCTGAATTCTTTTGTAGAGAGATTTAGCTTCAGTGACCACAAGGGAAACCTAGCTGGAGCTATGTGATACAGAATGCCAATACAAGTTATGTTCTGAAAAAAAACCCCAAAAATTAAATCCCAAATATAAATAACACAGGTTTGATACAATGTCCAATTAAGGTATCTTGCTTGCAGACAAAGTCAAGTTTGCACCTCAGGGCTCCCAATAAAAAGTTACGCTTTGCAAAAAAGGCCAAGTAGTCAGGGAAATAAAGCTCCACTCTTCCAAGCATCACCATCCACACCCATTCCTGTTATCAGTGTACCAGCTTTCTCAGTCCATATTGACAGAATATGGACTGAAAGTGTTGACAGAAAGTGTTGGGGTGAAACTGGCATTCATACTAGATAAGTTCTATTAGCCCAACTGGCCGTGAACTGTCTTGTCCTCCCATCTTGAGATTTATTGCCAGTGACTATGCCTTTCCACAGTAATTCAAGATTTGCTCTCAGTACAATTATCTGATTGACTCTAAAACTTCTGCTAAAGTCTTTCCAATGTCTGTTTAATCAGTCTGCTTGCAGTTTAAGATGCCTTTGGACATTAAATAATCTCAAGATAACTAAATAACTTTCCCCTGTTGCACTGACTAAGATAAGTTCCATTCACCACATTTGTAAGTACCATGTCTTTAAATTGTCAAATTTTAGTCTGGGCACGGCCAAAGAGCTGCATCTGTTCATAAATGAACCACAAATGAACAGTCTTGTCCTCCAGAACAAGATGTAAAATTACTTTTTGCCAGCCTTACCTATCTTGTACTAAGTCCCCACTTCAAGTGAACCAACATAATTGGTTTTTTCAATGATCCAAGGGGTACCCTGCTCTTGAAGAGTCTTCCTTGACATGTTGTATTTTGTCCCAAGGCTTACCCACTCCTGTCAGAAACATTGCTTCTGGGAGACAGTATTTCTAAATATTGTCTTCTCAGAAGGTGACTGGGTGAAAAAGTCTTGGATGCAGCCATAGCAAACTTGTGCCACACCTGAAATGCCACCATGAATGGTGTACCCTAGCACCTGCTGCCTGAAACAAAGTTGCTCATTGCAGCACATGGAATAAGGTAGCTGCCTTCAGGCTGTTTTCTTGGTTTTTCATCAGTATTATGTGACCTCTCAGGTTATCTCGTGTTAATCTTGAATGTAAGGAGTTAAAAGCAGCATGTAAAGGAGCAAACCCACAAGAAACAAAACAGCAGCAAAAGAAGATACCTTAGGAAACAGCGTAAAGAAAGGATCACTTGGGGAATACATCCTCCTTGGCTCCATCAGGTAAGAATGATTTACACTTCTCAAGGCTGAGTTTACCATCAAAAAGGATCTTACACCACAAGTATGCTACAAAGGGAGGAGTGGCTGATTAAATGGCCAGAGGCAACCAGATTGTATTGCTGACAGTCTGCTGCATTTAGAGAGGATCGTTTCTTACAGGGAGCTGGAGACAGAGCTGAGGTGAAGGAAACTTAGAGAAGCTGGCAAGAAAGAATAGAAATGTGGGTTCCACACATGCAGATCTTTTATAATTTTTGTTTGTTCAGGAGTAAAACAAAGCAAAATATTTAAGTGCTGCTTATGCATACCCACCAATCCATACTAGTACTAAGAAACTGCTATGATAGATGAAAAATCAACTTAGGTCTATTGAAAACTTGGGACTACTCATTGCCAGAAATCCAGTTCAAAGGCAGGTGAACAATACAGTTTCTCCTTAAGCAACAGGCAGGGTTACCAAACAGGGTACACTCAAGAAAAATGAGACCTGAACTTCAGCTTGCCTTACACAGCAGATAACTTCTTTACCAAATGTAAAAAATCAAAACCCAAACCCAACCAAACAAACACACCAAAAAACAACCACTCAACCAAGTAACCAAAACAACAAAAAAAACCCAACCCCACCACCACCAGCCAGGCATATCACCCCAAGAATATTTATCTATAAGAGCTTCTTCTGGGTAATAAATCACTTCAGTATCTGAGTTAATGATTTCACAAAAAAAAGCTACCACTGTGCTCAGGAGAAGGGTGAAGAATTCCTTCCAAATACAGTGCAGAGACAGGTCTCTTCCCATAACTTTGCAGTCAGAAGGAAGACTTCAGTCAGATGCTGTAAGTCTGTTAAAATGAGCAACTTTTCCAAATCAAGACTGGATGCTATCACCAACAATGTTCTTAAAAACTTGGCAGGTAAGGTAGAGCACAGATGTGGCAGAGGAAACAACAGAAGATGACTGTGTGATCAAGCTGAAGGAAAGATCTAAGTTGGATAAGATCTCACAAGTGCAGGATGTTGATGTGGCTGTTCAAAAAGATCCCCACTGAGTTTAGGAAATCCCTTTTGCTTTGTCAGCTTTAAGCAGCTACATTTATTTTATCCCCAACACAAAAGAAGACCTAAAAGATTGCAGAGAAGAGTTTTCCAAATGGCAAGTCTTCAACCGATCACTATCACTGAAACTACAGCCAGAAGCTAGAGAAATTGCTTTGCAAAGATTTTTAAATAAGATGTTTCATTCTTCATGGTCTACAATGAACTAGGAGTGTGATGGGGACATGCTGTCCTAATGGAATGTGTAAGAACTCTCACCTGACAGAAGGCAGATAAAACAAGCACATTAGAAAACTTTACAGAAGGAAAGGGTAGGGCAGTTAAGTGTCCTTGAACAACAGAGGCAGAGAGAGGAAATTAAGACAAGCAGCTCAGATGAAGTTATCTATCCTATTAGTCTGAGCACTTTAATTAGCACTGGGTTACTTTAATGGTGACTTGTTTTGAAGTTGGATAAAGGATTTGATTCCATGTTTTGATCACTTTGTCCTTTTTCAGGTTCCTATTCCAGACTTCCTACAGGTGCCCTGAGCACAGTGAGTTTTGCCAAATCCTTTTTCCAGTCTTTTAACATTGGCCAAGTAACTGACTCACTGCAAGCAGAGGAGTTTGGTTTGATCTGATGCAAAATGAGTGCACAGGGAGATGGCATGAAAGATGAAACTATGAGCCTAAGGTAAAACAGGAGGGGGGGGAGAAAAAGCAGGTGTGTGTGACTAAGACACTATTCTTAGGGAAGATACGATGCATTATCAAGCAACACACAGTGAAAACACTGGTGCCAAAACTCAGTGTGCATGAAGTCTGGCTTATTAACCCCAGTGCCAGGTGCTGGGCCTAGAAGGTAACTTTTCCCAGCAGGCTCCAGATTCACCTTCTCCAGATAAATACGCATACACGGGACAAGGATATAAATCACTGCATAATTTTTACTTTTCTGTCTTTTCTGTTCACAGCAGACAGACTGCTTTTTACAAGCTATTCCTATTTTAAATGCATTTATCCTTGTGATATAGATGGAATGCAAAACATGTCTGAATGCAAAGGTTCTGATAGCATCAGATATTGAGTCACAGTTCTCAAAGTTATCTCAGTTTTTCTACTCTACACTAACCCATTATCCAGTCATATATTATTATAAGTTATTGCAGCAAGCATAGAGATACAGTATTTCTGGTGCTAACAGGTACCTACAGGTTATTACTATCTCAGTGACATACTGAGTATGTAGGTGTTGAATTGCAAGAGGATGAAAAAAAAACCCAAAAAAAACAACCATAAATAAACCTTCCTTTAAATTTTAAAGCAACTAAGTGAAATAAAAAACAAACACAACAGTATTCAGCAATCATGACCATTCACAAACAATAACACAAAAAAAGATTAACATGGAAGATGTGTTTAAAAAAAACCAAAAGTCCCCAAAGATACTTCTCTGGTATTTGTTCCAAGTTACATGCCCATAATCTGGCAGTATATTTCCACAGCCATATTAAAGTGTTTTTTTCCTCCTCTTCTTTTTCTAATTTAGAGGCTACCAAAACTATTGAACACCATCATGACATAATTTCAGCTAATAAAGCCATAGATTAAAATAGACTTCCTTGGAACTGGGAGATGAAAAAAGGTAAGTGTTAACCAAACTATTCCTTTCTCCACCTCTTCGTTCCAAACAAATAAACATTATTTATGGGCTAAAAATTTCAGTGAATAGTACATTCTTGCTTAGCTACACAGGGGCTATCAAATACCTAACATTGCACATGCATAGTACCTAATGAAACTTCACACAAGGAGGAGGGCATGAAGAACATGGTCAAAATGATGAAAAATCTGATACAGCTTCAAATTAGAGATAGCTGTTAATGCAGGGTTAAAATGGAAGTTGAGGTTTTTATGAGGAAGTTTTAACAAGGTTTCATGAGTGTTAATATAATTCAGCACTAAACACCAGTGAAGCTTCTCATGTTTGAGCTGTGTGTTAGAACTTGGGGTTATTTCTGCAGCTGAGCAAATTTGTAGCCATGTGAGACGAAGTTAAGCAAACTTTGGGGAGCTAAGAGATTTCCCCAGGGAGGACAGAATAGGCAAGTCTAGTATTTTGTACCTATGTCAGTAGGTGTTTTACATCCTGTTCTAGAATCACTGGATTTTGTTAAACATACTAGAAACTGGTAATCTTTCCCCTGTGTAAGCAGTGATAATAATCCCCAGTTTAGAAGTGAGAGTACTCTTACACTAGCAGCTTGTTTCTGAAGAGTTTGGCTTGTTTTATCACTGGAATCCCTACAAAAACTGGACTGACTTCTTTTGTACATTGAAGGGCTGAGTCTGCAGCTCAGAAGCACAGGACTATTTAAGTAATCAAAGGGCAGCAGGTTTTAAAGCAAGATATTAATCTGAAGAAAAAAATTAATTACAAATGACATTTCAGGCAGTAGTTTCAAATTGATCTGCCCTTGGGTCAGTTTCTGAGCCAAACGGAGCCTCTTATTTTTTTATACTTCTTTAGGGAAAAAAAAAAAAAAAAAAAAAAAGAGAGAAAGTCCTGATCTGCAAATAATCTGTATCAGTTCCTGCAAAACAGTGAGAAATTTAGAGAAGGAAATACCATGAAATTCCTACACAGATCACTCAATCTCAGTGAGATGTATTCTGGCATTTATTTTTTAAGACCTAATGATTTCAAGTAGTATTATTTCAAAATCCAGCAAATGGAATCCATTTTCTATTATTAGAAAAGGGATATTTTCAAGGTTTTGTCTCCACAGGGCAACTAAGGAAAAAAAAAAGGGCAGACTGCTGCTAGCAAATAGTAAAATCTTAAGGTTTTAGAGGTATCAGCTTTAAAGACTGCAGAATTACCATACAAAACTAGCAAAACTAGGAACATTATTTCCCCTGGAGCTAAGTTCCCAGCAGTCACAAGACTGCAGCAGTTGCAGACGCGATTTATGACATCCTCTGAATGACCTCTCCGAGCTAAAGACTGATTAAGTGCAAGGCATGGAAGGTAGCTCCTGTCTGCCCGCATCACATGATGCGGAGTCACAGCACGGCGAGGGGACAGAGCTGTCCCTGCGCTTTGTGCTGCAGGCAGCACTGCGCTGCCATTATGTAAGAGAGGCACAGGACACACAGCCCAGGTATCGGGTCCCCTCCTGGCCCCAGCTGCGTCCCTCCGCGCGTCGCCCACAGATGTTCCTTGCGGCACTGGCTCACAGGTGTACCTGTCACTTTCTAGGACAAGAATTCTCATTTGACTTCAGCAGCACTGTCAGTGCAACTGCAAGACAACAGTGGTATCTGAGGTTAAGGAGTAATATATAAGCAAAAGAAATAACTTGAGCTATTCAGCACATGAATGATCCCATTTTCCATATTTTTTTCAGAAACAAGCGGGCTTGTTCTATAGCTGTCAAAAGCTTTACTGTATTTATCCAGTGCTGCATATAAAATATTCCCATGGCACAGCTATGCATTTAAATAAAGGCGATTCCAGTGTATTGAGAAAAAAATGTTGTCCCGCTCTCAAGAACTGAATTAAATATGAGGTGACATTGAAGCTATTTTGCCATGGCTTTGTCACAGGAAGTTCAGTCTAGCAGTGTTAGGCCTGGCTGAAGGGAAAGTATGCAGAAAATACTTCTCCCAAAAGGTTTGTTAAAAGGGTAAGTCACATGCAGAACAAGTCAGAGAAAAGTTTAAGATATTAATAGGTGTGATCTCTGCAGTGTGTCCTTCTCAGCAGGATCCAAGCACGTCAACTTTACTCCATTACAGCAGAAAGAAAATCCAGCATCATTAATTGAGCATTTCCAATCTGAACTATGGAAGTGAGATGTCATAGCTTCTTTACAAATCTACATCCCACATTTCTCTTACATGAAAAGTAAAACAATAAGCAATATTGATACTTCAACCACCACCACTACATCTTCATGAGTATATCTTGCAGAGATAAATGGGGCAGTCTGCA
The DNA here is from genome assembly GCA_013396995.1 of Dicaeum eximium. NCBI lineage: Eukaryota > Metazoa > Chordata > Aves > Passeriformes > Dicaeidae > Dicaeum > Dicaeum eximium. The sequence goes on along the minus strand of VWZP01004258.1, from coordinate 443,520 downwards.
GTTCTGGGAATTGCTGCTCCAGACATTCAAAGTACTTCCCTGTCAGTTACACTGTGTTCCTGTTTGATGAGCTTTGTTCACAGCCACACCATTATAAACACACAGCTTACTTTTCTGGCTCCATAGCAAAGGGTTGACAGTTTGTGGGTGTGGAGGAAAGATAAGAGACTGCAGCTTCTAAAAGTGCTGCAACTCCACACAGTAAGAGACTGACCCAGTTCATCCGGTGACTGGGGCTGGAATGGGGTCACTAAAGCAGGTCCTATCTCCTCCCTTTAGGAGGCCAACACAGGTTGCACAAGTTGAACCAGAGTGTGGTTTTATTTAGTGACATTTATCAGCATTATTCTTCAAGATGAACAACCTCCCTCTCCAACAGACTAGAAATGTAACAGGCTGCTTTTGCAGTGATGCTCTTCTGTGAGGTACCAAAAACTGTTGAAGGAGAGATTTCGGATGGCAGGAAGGAAATACAGCTTTACTGAACAAAGGAAGGAAGAAATTAAGTTTGCCACTGTTCCTCTTGGCAGTCTGGTTTGAACAAGTAGCTATCTTTGGCCTAGACTGGTAAATATCAGTGAAAGTTTGCTCTTGTTCAGACATTATCAACAATTCTTAATAGGAGAAAGTACAAACCAGTCAATGTATTTTAATCAAAAATTACTTCAAACACAATTTCTCTTCTTAAAATGACAATTCCCTCCTCAAATTTAACAATGATTTGCAAGACAAGTTATGAAAAGTCTGGGCCAGTATTATATTAATTCACAGAAGAACATCTGTGCAAATGTCTGAGATGAAAATTTTATTTACTATAATAATGTTCTACTGTCACCACATTAAACAAAATCTTGAAGCTTAACAGCACTTTATATTTTCAAGAACTACTGAAGAAAACACTTTTAAAGCATTAGGGAAACTGAATGAACCTCCTACATACTCTGGAGGATGTTCACGAGAACACAAGATCAAAAGAAAGAGTAAATACCATAATTTTAACTGCAAGCAGGGGAAAAGTGTCTTTTTACATGTTCTGTTAAACTACCTTTTAAAATATGCTCTTCTGCCTCCCTAGCGTCCCTGAGGAGAAAGCACAGAACCACCTAGGGCAGAGTAAGAAGCTAGCAACTTTTAGCCAAGAAAGTTAAACTTTTGTTTGTCTTGTTAAACTTTTAAAATGAAAGAACCAAGAAATTCTATGGAGAATTTTACACCTTGGATAAAGTGGAATGAAATAACTGATCTGCCTTAGCATTATTTTGTACTGCTCTGCTAAAAGTCTAGTCCTATTAAAGGATGAGGACAAGGAGGAAGGCTTAAGCTTTTCCAGGCAGACTGGCAAGATGCCCTTTTGCAAGGTCTTTCAGGGTATGATCTCAGGAACTCTGGCAGAGAAATTAACTTGAAGTTAGTAATTCTTTTCATTCCTGAAGTTTTGAGTGCATCAGTCAAAACAGTTGAGAGCATCAGCCCTGCTGAATAAAATACTCTCCCTTGGTGCACAGAAGTGACCAAGCAAATCAAGTCATTGCAGTGGGCAGGACTACCAGAATCATACATTTTGGTGCTTCAAATATTAGGTTAAGGTGCATTGTTTTTCTTTCCTTCTGCTGAGCAATATGAACTCAACAAGTTCTGGCATAAGTATCTTGCCCCAAAGACGATGAAACAGGCAGCAATCAACAAAGGTTATAACTTTTCTTATTAAAAATTAGGTCAGCCCCATTCACAAAGAATGTTTCCAAAATATTTTTATTTAGTCCTTTAGGTGACTCATGCCAGTATTTAAGTCTCTGCTCTTGATCAAAATGTATGTCATGGCCGTCATTTCAATGCTGACAACTCCTCTAGAAGAATTATTGCTTACACAGATTCCAGCTCAAGATTCTGACACTTGCTCACATGCAGGCCTCAGCATATGGCAGGCCCAGCAAGAAATGTTTTCCTCACAAGACAAAACTTGACACAACACCTCAAACTGATTTAGAACAAAAATCAGTGTGTTTAAATCAAGACAAAACCTTGCTTTGCGTCCTTGCTCATCTGAATCAATGGCACTGTTGCGGCCCCAGTCGATTTGAGATGGGCTCAGTTGGACAGAACATGGTGCTAATAACACCGAGGTTGTGGGTTCTATCCCTGTAGGGTTCATGCACTTAGGAGTTGGACTCAGTGATCCTTGTGTGCCCCTTCCAACTCAGAATATCCTGTGATTCTGTGAACTTGGTTAGACACCATGGAAACATTCCACAATTTGTGCCTGGTGATGGACCAAACACCCCAGAAAACAAAGTACATTGCCAGACAGGAAAAGCACATTGAGTTCCACTCCTGGAACTTTTTCCTTCTGGTACACATACCTTAATTTTTAATATTCTGTGTATAACAGTTTCTCACATAGTAATTCTCCATTTCAAAGAAACTGGATAAACTCTTAATACAAAATCATATCTGTAATCCCTGCTATCTGTGATGTCTGATCTCCTGCTGTTTTTTTAGTATGATAGGTCTAAAAAATTCACTTATTGTGATTTAAACAGAAAAATTACAAAGTCCTTACTTCAAGTAAGGAAAAAACCTTCGGCAGTTCATGCACTGGATGTCTCAACATTGTTCCTCTCTGAACTACACTAAGAAAGCTTTTCCCCTTAAAATGAACCTGAGTAAATATGTTGGCCAACAGTCAGACCCAGTGCCACATGTGAATTAAATGCAGAGCGGTCTGAGCGAGAGCAGCACTGATGTCAAAGCAGAACCACCCCTGAGCATGCAGCTTTGAGGAGATCGGCTTAGAAAGTTTCCAGTAGAACGCCATTCCAACAGAAAGTGCTGACTTGATGAAACCCAAAATATTCCACAGGAATGTGCTAATTCAATCAAAACTTTTGAAAGAGGACAGGCCGGCTCGCCAAGCCAGCCAACCAGTCTAGTGAGCTGACTGGCTCTCCCCAGCCCTCCAGGGTCACTGGCTTCCCCATCTGGCCAAGTGCCAGGCTGCCATCTCTGCCCTCTGAGGGCCCCTCTAATAGGAATAAAAATAATGGAGTCTTACAAAGTGTGCTGAGAAACAAAAGAATTTAAAAATGAAAACCAGAATTATTTCAGAACCAACAGCAGGGTTTCATCAGAAGGTATTGGGTGTGTTTGTCCAAAGCATCTAAAGTCACAAGTCTCTCCTGTGTCTCCTCAATTTTTTATAAAACATCTTCCAGTGAAAAAAGCTGTATCAATATTGCAACAACAAAAAATAAGCAATAATTAGATTCAAAATCTAAACTTCACTAGGCACCTGTAATCCTCAGCAAGGAGTTTAAGGTGAGTTGCTTCCAAAGCACTGAGCAGATTTACATAAATGCCCGTACCTGACCAAAACACAGGGCTACAATTTAACCAACACCTTTCACAGAGCAGTCCCTAAGTGGGCTCCCTGCTTGTCACCATGACAAATTTGAACAAAGTGGTGCAAGGGACCTCATTTAACACTCTGGAGAAGCTCAAAGGAATAGGTATAGCTACACAATATTTTAGCAGTCTTTAAAAAAAAACAAACAACCTGTCAACTAGCAAGTAACCCACTTTATTGAAAAACTGGCTTTTGGCAACCTGTGCTTAACCAGTGCATGGGACCTACTCTGGCTCCTCAGCAAGTAACAGTATTTGCTAATGGCTAGGAAAGGTTTTAAAGACATCATCACCAAACACCATGATGTTTTTTGCACAGTACCATTAATTTAACCAGCTTTTGACTCAAAATGACTAGATATTGATTCATGTGTGAACACCACAAGTAGTTTAAGATATGTGGAACAAAGTTTCACAGAAAAAAAGAAAGAGCTCTTTTTAAGTTCCTAACTGAGTCAGCAGTGAGATCTCTGTTGCAGGCAAGTCACATGATTTTGAAAGTCTAAGGCTAATAAAATGTACTGATATATTTATATGAAAATCAGCACAACTTCCAGCATAGAACTGAGACAATTTGGTGACCATTCTTTCAGAAAACACATGTAAATCAGACAGCTGCCCGAGTTTGCAGTTCACTGACCCTTTCAACTGCCAAATGCAATGCACAAAGGTAGCTCAGAAAGCAATTAGAGATTGGCTGGGAGGACTCATTAATTTATTTAAACTTCAAATTACAGCTAAGCATTCTTGTAACACTTTTCTGGGGGAGACTGTATGCCTCAGACTCATAATTAAAAAGAAAGGTTTGTCTTCTCAGAATGACAAAATACATACAATTTATTCCCTGGTGTTTTAGAAAGAACAACTAATACATTTACAGTACCATGAGGAAACACATCTAGAACAGAACTAGACATAAGCACAGTTCAATCCAACTGCTCAATCTCTAAATATTTCTGCACCTGCAAAGTCTAAGGCCCCCTTCAAGTACTTGCAACACAGAACTCAGAGACAAAAGAAGGTGAGAAAAAAAGGAAGAAGAGAAAAAAAAGGAAGAAAAGAAAAAATATATTTTTCCTTCTAGTGATAAAAGGCCCAGGAAATATCAGTGACCAACACAAGCAAATATGCCTGGTTGGCTCTATTCTAGTATATATAGCTTGAGGCCAAGACAACCATGACAAAGGTAAAGCATAAAGAGATGCCTTCCATTTTGGAAGCAGGTATGAAAAGTTAACAGCAGCATCTTTTCTTCTCTCAAACAAAACTTGAGATGCCCTTGGCCTATGGCAAAAAGGCAGATTCATCACTGATCTCATGATGACAAACAGCAAAACAGACAAGAAAAAAAATGCATGCATATAGACATTCATATGCAGGTCTGGGCCTGAAATCATGGCAGCATGAAGTTACCACTCTAGTTAATTTTTTCATTAACCTCATTAAAGGGACCACAACTATAACACAAAGTAATACCTGAGCACTGCACAGCTCGGAAGCCATATCCTCAATTTCCTCATGCTGCAGTAATTTAAATAGCCAGCTACAGGCTATAATTTAAGATTTAGTCCGTGACTCCAGGAGCTAACCAACTGGAGCCACAAGGATCAATGCACACTTCTCTGAAGTGTTTATGAAAATGAGACCATACTTCTAAGTATCTCTCTCAAACCAGCCTACCTAATGTGATAGCTTTCTTATTTCACACTTACATAACCATTTCCTGGAATCAGTTTCTGAGGCTCACTGTACAGCAGACACACTCCTAAACCAAGAGATGTCATGCTGCTGTTAACTCATACTGCATTGCCCACAACCGCTTTTGTCATGCTGCAGATTATCCAGTGTGGCTTCAGCTGCCACTCACAGGTTTTACTTCTGCTCCTTTGTTGACTTAAAAAACTCTGCAAAGGTAACAAGACGGCCCAAAGGAGCTCCAACCAGCAGTGTGTGAGCTGAAACAATGCAAGAAGGAAAAAAGAGTCTGAATATGGCACCACTGTGATTCAAACAAACATCATAAATGATACCGAGAGGTTCACTATGTAATTGCTGTATCTTCAAACAAAAGTTAGTCAGCTGAGTGCACTCATATGTACACCTAGGAAGCAGCAGGGGAAAAGGATTTCACTCAGTCAAATTTGTGCACACCCCATCAGATGGATTAGTGCCAGAGCTTGTTCTCTGCCAGTCTTCCTCCTCCCGCTCCACCCTAACTGATCCCAAGTGCATTTTCCTGTCCTGACAGGGGTGACTAGCGTGCTTCTCTTCTCTCCAACATCCCTCAGTGCACAACTTATCTTGGAAAATGCTCAGACCTGAATTTAAAAAGGAAAAATAGAGAGAAAAAAAAGCCCCCTTTGTTAGATGAAGTCAACCTTCCCAAATATATGTGTGGTAACACCAGGAAGAAAAAAAAAGAAATATTTATTTTTCCTAAGTACTGTGCTTTCAAATGGATTTCACAACTCTAAGCATATGATTTCAAATTATTTCTGCAATTAACGACCAGTAGTATTGGATAGCATTATGCTATTCAAAGAATAAGATGGGCCCAACCATTCTTCAAGACTTGTTTCAATAAAATGGTCCAGTGTAGAAAACCCTAACAGCAAGGTGCCTGGAGGGTCAAAGAGCCCATGACACTGCAGGTTATTTATTCATGTAGTAAATAACTGATGTTGGAAGGGACCTCTGGTGGTCTTCTGGTCCAGCTCCTCATTCAAAGCATGGCCAAGTTAGACTAAATTTCTCAAGGAGGGAGTTTGCACAACCTCTTCAAGTGCCTTGACTCCCCCTCATTATGTGACATTCCTACTCAACACTAAATCAGATTTTTCCCTGATGTAACTTGTGAGCACCAACTTTTATCTTCTTGCTGTTCACCTCCAAAAAAAGTCCAGCTCCCTCTCCTCTCTACAACTTCTTTGTAACTGCGTTCTATTCTGACATCTGATGACTGGAGAAAAACAATCTCATTGAAGATGCACTGTAAGATTTTCTGCCAAAGCAGGCACTAAAATTTCAGTAAGATTTTCTAATTCCTTATTTCCTCAAGCCTTTTTGTGCACTCGCCATAGAACTGAGTGTCAGCCTAAACCACAGTGATAGAAAGGTTTGACCTCAGTGGTAAAGTCCTGTGTGCCTTGCATTAAAACTTGCCTGGAAGAAGAGCTTAGTAGCAGGGGAAAAAACCAGCACTGCTACAGGTGAGTCATTTGAAATCGGCCAGTTTGATTAAAATAACAAAAACATATAACCAGTCTTTATGAAGTATCACGTATGGTATCAAGCGGAGAAGGAGAAGTTCTTTAGTCCCTTCCAGAAAGTGTAATTTTCTTGAATAATGTGCAAATGCACAGCATGTCAAGTAACAGTCCTTAAAAAAGTCCCCAGGAGACTCGTTCGACCCACCTCACTATCTGATGTCATCAGTTGACAGGCTGTATAAGCTACACATATCTCAACTGGACAATAAATACACACTGACCAGTGGTCAAAAAAATGGAATAAACACATTCAAATAAGAATAATTTTATATTTGCAGGACACTGGGCAAATTATATTGGTATGCAGTATATAAAGACCAAGTTCTTAGGAATTCATTAGAAAAACTACAAGCAAAAAAACCTGCATAACTTATGAGTCCACCAAACTAGTTACCAGAATATCTTATTAAGCAAAGGATTATTATCACACCGATGTTTAAAATGAATAAATAATTATCAGCTTACTTCTTTCTTACCATTGTAGGTTATCCTTGGTTTTGTCAAACACATCACAAGATGTAAATCCATTTCGTCAGAAGATACAAATTTTGAACATACAGGGCACTTGAATCCTACGGAAAATAAAAATATGTAAGTGTAAGCATACTCTACCATGTAGCAAATATATATATATATATATATATATATATATTCAAGCCAAAAAGCTATTCTGCACACATTAAAAAAAAGAAAAAAGAAATCTTGGAGGCTTTTCAGTTTTGACCTGACATTTCTTATATAAATACAATTTCCTTGATTTCAAAAGATCTCAAAATGGACCATTGTTTCTGGAAATCATTCTATTGAGAATTGCAAACATTGTCAGCACCTCTGGAACACAAACTTTCTCAACAACTTAAGAAGAGTTTAGGATAGGAGCAAGAGGGTCATATGACTCTACTAAAACAGAAATTATAAGTGTGTAGAGGACCTTGCCATTAAAATTTGAACTTGGGCAGGAATCCTGAATTAACATGTTCATTTTTACTGGGAATTGCACTGAAACTTTAACCAAGGATCTTGGTTTTACATCTCGTCATACAAGCAACAGCATCTTTTACCAGTCTGGAGCACTGGGAAAATATTAACTCAGGGGTGTTGCCTCACCTACTGAATCACTTACACTTCCTGTAGCACTGAATTTGTTTGACTGCTCTCATCCGAGCCAAACATGACCTTGTTTAGCTTTTGAGGTCACCGCCTCAGGCAACATGAGGTAAAGAATAATTAAGACAGTCTGGATCGTGATGCAACTGCATAACAGCCGATGACAAAAGTGCTAAATACCTTAATTTATGTCACTGCCAAAACCAGCAATCTTCCAGTTAAAGGACAAGATCAGATGGACAACTTTTACAGTCCACAGAAGAGCCTGATTGATTTTGATCTGCTGAATAATTAACACACAAGTGAGAGACAAAAAAACCACCAACAGGGATCTCAGTCCATAACATGTAGGTGTTAGAGAGTACACCTACATGTACACTTATATCCACTCTCAGCACAAAGGCACAACTTTTTCTCTGATGTTGTGAAGAGCAACGATACAGGCCTGTATAAAAGGTCACTGCACCTTCCACCAGCATTCCCATCTGGGCCTGCTCCCACATGTTTTAGTTTGTTGCCTCTTGCTTTTGTAGCTCTAACCTTGGGAGTCCACAATAAAGGGAGTCAGTCAAGGATGACAAGCTAGTTGATGCTGCGCTTTCACGTAACTGATGCCTGAGAATTTTCATCTTTACTGTTAATTATTATCCAGATGTACACTGAGCAACTAACCTGAAGCATTAGTACTTGACACAAGTACTGCACTTCCTTTATCAAGAAAATGACTTTTCTTTTACGGGCAGCTCATAGGAAGCAAGTCAAAGAAGACAGCTAGGAACAACCATAAGGAACTAGGGCAGCAGCTGAACATGTGCTGAAAACCACTTCCTGATATGAAGTACAGTTCTGCTTCTTCCAATTTTAGTCATATCTATTTCTTCTTTGTGTCAATCTTACACTTCAGTTTAAATATTGCTCTTCTCTCCTTGATTTTATTCCTCCTCCTCCTCCAACCCACATATTTACAAACAACGGATCAATAAGCATAGCACAGCCAAACATGTCTTTTGGAGAAAAACTAACTGAAAGCATTAATTTACTTGTTGAAAGCTTTATCAGTGACCTTTCAGCCACTGTGTAAGCCTCCTTCACACAAGTGTCCTGGGGCAACTTTATGATGCTTGTATCCCCATTCATCTGTTTAGCCCAGAAATAAGTTTTGCACCTTTAAGACGGGTTCTGAGAGCAAAGCGGGGGAGAGAAGGAGTGCGCAGTTTGTTTTCAGAAACTGCACTCACTCCTCCACATTCCTGCTCCTGGACTGTGCTGGCTGCTGAACAGACAGCCAGAGAGCTCTCCTTTGCTTTTAGTTAGTTTTTAGCTAGCTGAGGCAGAGAAGTTCCCTGGACTGTGGTGGGTTTTTTTTTTCTTTTTCTTGGAACTGTTCAAACCTGCTTTGGACTGAAGAACCCAGAAAAACACCGTGAGCTCGCACTTGTGGCCCACTGGGCCCAGAATGCTGCATTCCAGCACCAGAGGGGCTGATAACAGACTGAGCTGAGCTACAACCCACAAAGGATTTTCTGAATTTATCATCTCTTCAGAGCAGCAAGAGGTTTTGTTGTTTAGTATTGCTCATTTTTTGTGCTGGTGAATGCTTTGCCTGTTAAATAAACAGCTTTTTTCCACTTTTCTCCAAGGAAGTATTTTCCTGAACCAGTTAGGGGAGGGACCACTTGAATTTGCTTTCTAGAGGAAGCCCTTTAGAGGTTTTCTCCCTAATTTGCCCTAAACCGGGACAGCAGGCTACACCTCAACATGATTAAAATAGAAATTAGTATCTCAGTCCTCCAAACACCCAAAACCACCCATTACTGCTCTGTTACGAGTTTCTTCAAAAACTGACCCAGGGTCAATCTTCTCTCAGTGTTTATCACCCTACTGCTGCTGATCACTAGGTTTTGACTAGACTTAAGACCCATGCATCATTCTCATTTATATGCTTCTATAAGGCATAATTGACAACACAGTTTGATGTGAAAAAGCCTCTAACTTCCCTATATGCTTCAGACTGAGTCCTGCAGTGACAGAAGGGGGTGTTACTTAGAGTCCTGCTGTGACAGAAGGGGGTGTTTGCATTACAGCAAATTAACTTTTATGTTCATGGCTAGTTAACCACTGAGACAGTCATTAACAAGTTCTCTCTGCTTTCGGGACAGAATTCTTCTAGCTTATTCCCTAGAGTCATGAGCATATGTAATTGGGACTGATAGGGAGGAGGGACAATCACCAACAGGTCCTTAGAACTACTGTTAACATTAACAGTGTTAAGAAGGTATGCATCCTAGGAATCCTTGGAGGAAATATTTTAATCCAAATAAAATACTGGGGACAGCTTGACTGAATAATAATGATAATTTAATAACAGTATTGCTTTTACTTAAAACCATGCTTGAAGATAGACAGCTGTGAAAAATCTTTCAGATTATCCACCTAGAATATTCAGATGAATATGCTTTGACCACCATGCTCCTGCCCTTAAACCTAGTAAATAATCTGTGTTCTAGCAATATAGTAAGTATTTTAACAATACATTTTCTTGTGGCTTGTCCTGTGTCGGGGGGATGTGAAGGTAATGGTTAAACAACTAGGAATATCCTCCTAACACAGCAGCTCGGGGATGCCTGACTGCTGTAGCTCTGCTCAGTGTGCCGAACTGAAGAACCCAAAGAACAGAGGACCTCACAATTAAGATTTAAGGAACGACTTAGCTGACAGAAGTAAAAGGTGTATTTGTGGAAAATATGTTTTTCCAGTGACCACAATCATCTGTTTGCCAGAGACTAGCATAATAGCAGAAAAAGAGCCTTAGGCTCAAAACATTTGCTGAAACATTCTTTAAATAGTGAAATCTGATTTCTCATTCCTTCACAATGTTCCACTGCAATCCAGCTCCTGGATTTAGCCATCTTCCCCAAGAGATGCATAATATAAGTTTTGTGTGAAGGAAATTACCATTTCCAACTCCTTTCAGTAACCCCAAAGAACAATTATTTTGACTATAGACAAAATATTTACTTTATTCTAACTGTATTTGGAAAATATAAATGAACAAACAATCTACACTGTCCACAAGCCAATTGAAGGTCCTTAAAAAAGCTCATTTTCCTACCTTTCCTCAAATCAGAAGGCAATAGTTTCATGACCCAGTTTACAATTAAGTACTGGGTAAGAACAAAGACTCTATTGTACCCCTGCCCAGCAGGCTAACAATATTTATAGCCTATGTTTGTTTTTACCATCTTCTCAAGGAACAATTCCAATAACCTAAGAAAATTTCACATGACTTTAACAATCAGCAACGGGTCAGAAATAACTAGCTCTCTACATGAATTGTTTTACTGGGTTTTGTAGATAATTCACAGACATTTGGACAAAAAAGTGGAAGCAGTTATCAGATGAAGTAGCATCACATTAAGTGTCCTCCAAAAACCTATGAAACTCAATCAACTACTTTCTCACTCTCTTTACAAAGAGAGCACAACAGATCATATACAGTTCTAGGTAAAAATCCAGCTCTTAGGAAGGTGTTGATTTCACAGCATCCCTTATTTTAGTCCCCGATGACAACTATCACCTTTGTATTAGTGTTGTCACTGTTGACACATCACTGCAAAGTCCTTCCTTCTCCCATAGCAGAGGACTCAGGCTGTGACACACCCTAAATCAACTGAAGGACCACCTCTTACCCCATTCCCTACATACAGAAGTACAGCACTAAAGAACTGAGCACCAAAACTGAGTAAGCACACACCTCTAGCTGACTTTTACAATTGCATTCTTAGGAGGGCAGGAAGCCAAATTCTTACAAGCTCCCACCATCTAGTTTCACAACCCTGACTACAATACTGAAAGTAACACATTACTTAAAACAAAACCAAAATCCTGGAAAAAAAATTACAATTACAAGAAATGGAGACAGAACAGAAAGTTGCAGTACAGCTATTAGAAAATCCCAAGGTGACACAGAAAATCTCCAATAACTAAACCTGCTTATGTATAAGGACTTAGAGGTGAATTCTGTCTCTCATTCTCTCTTGAATATATCATTTCTTCAAGCTCTGCCATCTTTTGCAAATGAACCTCCAGTTAGCCAAGAAATCCCACCTTCTCTCATATCTATCTACCCAACTCACAATTTTCCTCTCTGGCAGACTTGGGAACTACCCACAGGGACAGGCTGATGGGTGGCCACTCCTTCTACTGACATCAATTTCAATTCTTAGTGATACCTTACTGTGTTTGCCTTGCTTTGCAAACATCAGGCTGCCTAACTTGCACTTCAGTGCACAGCAGAGCAAACATAAACATCCAATGAAAAACAAACTCCCGGATTGCTACAATTTTACAAAATCATGATGGCACTTATTCTGGAATATCTGCTTTGTGGTACAAAAAAAAGAACTGCTAAGAGCTTCCAGACAACACAGTGCAGAGTGTCACAGAATTGCACATAAAATAAACGTGTTAGACTTGCACAGAAGAGTGGATGATCCTTTCAGTCAATATTAAACAGTTGTAGAAAGAAGTAAGCACAAATAAAACCTGCACCAACACAAAAGACTGAATCAGCCTGATTAGAGTAACTTTTCAGCAGAAAACATCAACTGGAAAACTGCCAAAGCCAAACTAAAAGTAGAATGGGAGCAGCTGCTCTTCTAAAGTATGCAGCATATTACTATTTTAAGTCTTTGTATCCTTGTTTTTTCAAAGAAGATGGATAAATCTACCTTGTTTTGCATTTAAGAAAGAGAAATCCTTGCACATCCACACACTTTTTTCTAAGGAGTATTTGGGAATAAGAAGCCTGACAAATGTTACTTACATATTCACACATATTCTTTGGTACTTTGAAAAAGAAGTACAGACAATCTGGAAACACAGCATCCAGCAAATTTGATGGTATGAGGGTGGTATGCAAAATCACTATCACACAAAGAAAGCCTGCATAATGATGCTAAAAAGGAAACAATACAACACAAAAAAGAGTTGGTTACTTCTTATGTGTTCAGTAGACATGGAAAACAGTCAGTAACTCTGCTCAGTATAAAACATGTAGACACTGGGAAGTGTGCACACTCTTTATCTTTTTCCTCTAGTCTGAAAAAAACCAGGTTACTCTAATCTTTCCACACAGGCACTGATGCCTAAACCTTTTACTGCTCTTGTTGTCCTCTGGCCTCTCTCCAATCTTACCATGGTGCATTGCCAAGAACTGGGCAGAGCTTTCAGGCTTAGACTTCACAAGTCCTAAGCAGAAATTAATATTTACCTATTACATTGTTCCATTAGACTAGATGTTAGTATATATAGATCTAGCTATTTACAGCGATATCTCTTTTATGGGTGTATGTATATATAGGTAGGTACATTTTAAACAAACCAACAGGTGATTGGCTCATTCCTCTCCTGTCTCACAACAACCCCTAAATCAGCAGAACTGTTGCTAACTAAGTCCATTTTTAGTGTTATATTTCTCCTCACATTTATTAACTCTCATCTGTCTTTTTTTAATCCATTATTAGCACTATTTTAACTTGTTAAAAAAATTATGAATGCAAATTTTGTCCTCCATAGTGCTTGTAAGTTTAACATTTCATTTCATTTTTTCAAGTGCCCAGCCTCCAAAAAAGAACTTGACTGAAAACAAATGCAAAGCAGACCCCTGTGATACTTGTTTTGAATTGCTTTACTAAAGCAGCTGTAGGACTTTTTCCCCAACTACTTCAGCATCCACCTATACTTTTTCACCTAGACCAAATTCTAAGTTGGCTTATAAGAATACACATCAAAATAGCATAAATATTTTAAAGTCAAAGCATAATGCCTCTGTTTCTTCTACTTCTTCCTTTTCTGTTCAACTGTTGAGAAGACTATGAAGTAAAATTTTAAGAACAGCCAAAAAATAAATGGAAATAATTCAGCTTCTTGGTGAAGTAGCAGTCCTGGTCAAGATAAAATTCTATTACTCCCTTCCTCTGTAAACTAATTTGTAAAACTTGAAGAAATTAAAAAAAAAAAAAGAAGCTGTCCAGTAAAGACCACATGGTCTATCAGAGTTATATGATCACAGAATTCTCTCTTCTCCTCAGACAGCTGAAATGGAAAAATAGAATGAGTAATTCTGTAAGCTCAAACCCAGAAGATTTGTACACAAAAGCATATTGCTTTAACACACCTAACATCTTGCCTGGCAAATTTAACCTAGCCATCAAAGAGAATATGGAACTTATTTCACACTAAATTCAAGAACAAGGAAGAAACATTTTAAAAAGTCTTGAAGTTAGAAAGCAAAAGAAAAACTAGTATTACCAACTCCCAGGGAAACTTCTACAGGAAGATTTCTAGGTGCTGTCGCTGGCAATGCAAATGGCTACTGAGACAAAGTTTGCCATTTTATGGACCTAAATTTTTTGTTAAAGAAGAAAATGTCTCTGTGAAAAAGCACATCTAGTTCTCTACCTTTTGCCCTTCCTTATGTTGTCAATTGTCTAAGCCAGGAGAACACAGCACCACCTGGAAAGATTTCTGGAGATGAAAAGAAATAAAGAAATACTCCCCTTACTTTGGGACAGAATATGAAATCAAACAAACAAGGAACACAGCACAAACATTCTAAGCTCTGTCTTTTCTAGAACAGATAGAACAAATAAGCACTTACTGATTTCAGATTCATAATCTAGCAGGGTTTGCTTCCCCATTTTTGTGCCATAACACTAAAGTAAACAAACCTGTGAATTCCTTGAGGGAAACAAGGAATTTTGTCTTGTATTTTCTGATTTAAATGTCCCACAGAACTCAGTGGGAAAAAGGGATATATAAAGTGGGGGATAAAAACAAACCTGAACTATTTTAGTTAAGGAGTCCACAGAATAATTAGAAAATATATGTTTGGATAATACTTCATCTCCTAAGCAAAAAGTTATGAAAGACAGAATCTTATTACATAACTTCTTCAGCTCCCTTCATTTCAGTAAGTGGGAAAGTTAGATTTTCAGTTGCAATCACTGAAAAATAATGCAGTACAGAATGAAGAAGAGAAATTGAACAAGACATTTTCTGACTCATAAACAAAGCCTTTATCAACTACACAACTTCAGGTGTCTAATATCAATGTAAAAGTATCATGTGATGATCATTATAACCGACAGCTGCACAGTTTTAGAAACTGAACGAACACAACCATTAAGTGAGAAAAAAAAGCCCAATTTTAATATATCTTGCAAACCAGAAGATGAAATTACAGGCAGGAAAGACCTGTGGAAAGAGTGATATTAACTTTAAATAGAAAAATAAGAACAGCTGTTATAGAGGAACAGCCTTTTAAGAGTGACATTTCAGATCGATGCAAGCACCCAACAAAGGGAGAAGGAAAGACCTTTTTAGCTCCACTCTGCTGTTTTGCAGGGTCAGTGTTATCCCCCCAGTCCTGTCATCCATAGGGATCTGCAGTCAAGCTAAATGAGACATTGCTCAAGTCTCTGTCATCCAAAGTCCTAGAGTACTTGCACTTTCGAACTCACAAGCACATAAACAAGAACAGTTTTTCAAGCGACTTGTAAGCCATTAATTCACTCTTTAACTTACTACTTCATTACCTGCATTTCAGACACATCACACCTTTCCCATCACAGATCCACACCACAAGTTTCTCAATGGATCTGAAGTAGCTGAAGACTGACAGGTGTGAATAGAAACTTTGGTTGGGATCAAGCCTCGGTTTTCACATAAAAAAGGCTCCACCCACACCCTAAACCCAGAAGATTTTAGCTTTTGGCTTACAATGCTTGAGAAGCACATTTTCAACTATCAACCAAATACTCCACTTAACAAAGAGACTTTGCCCAGAAGAATATCTTTCACTTCCATTGTATTTTCCCAAGGGAGGGGGAAGGAGAGAGTATCCAAGGAAACGCACTTCTCTTTTTCATGTAGGTATGATGACTCCCTTCCAAAATTTGACTCAAGGACAAGAAAGGAAAGACACATTCTTCTCTCTCAAGTCTCTCCATCATCAGATCTTTGGCAAGCAGAGACAAGAACAAGGCTCCCCTCTAGCCTCACCAGCAGGGTAACATAAGGAGTATGGGAAGAAACTAACCCTACCACCATTTCAGAGGCTTCTGTACACAAGTGGGGCCACTTGCCACTCAGGTGAAACCTTGTGGAGCTGAGCTGTTGTCTGAACATTAAGTTCAGCCAGGGTGGACACATTTTTGAGACCTTCTTCAGAAAGCAAGTAGCCAGAAAGCACGGTCAACCGTTTAGGCACAAATGTATTTTATTCACACTTGGCAGGCAAGATCAACCTGCCTAACTAGCTCAGTTACAATGACAACTCATTGCAGGCCAGCTTGGAAGTCTGAAAACTTTTAAGCAAATGAAATGCCTGAAAATTCTTACTTCAGAGATGCCCCATGCTCCCATTGCTTTTTTCTTCTTAACTCGCCTACCACAGTTCAAAGAGTAAGAATTCTCTCCTTCCCACTCTCTCCTGAACCTATACATTTGTTTTTTTCTTTCTTCTTGAATTTTGCTACTCCCTCAATTTTCTCTCATTGCCTGGAGCAACATTTTTCTCAACACCCGAAAAAGGTCTTTCCACTCATCATTTCACAATACAAGTGGAAGAAGACAGGACAACTGTGTTCTGTTGTCAGAAGGCACTTCTTGAGCAACTGAGTAATTTGGCAAGACAACCACAAGTTTTTAGTGCAGGGAACCAGTTTGTCTACACTCCCCTGCTCTACTTCACACTGTCAATAAAGTCACTACGTTCAAAAACATACCAGGGTTAAAGAAAATTTTCCATTAGAAATCAAAAAGTTGAAAAGAGTGTAGGAAGAGCTGCTCCAAGATCAGAAGAATAAAGCCCTAGTTTTTCAAAATGCCCAGGTGTAAATATCTTCAAAACTTGTACTGTACAGCACAACAAATCTGATCAAAATTACATGAAGCACAATAACAAGAGAGGAGAGGGTGGCTATACCATGCTGAGAATATATTTAATGATAGCTAAAAGGGAAGAGGCATGATGTGAAAATGGCTGAATAATGGTTGACAAGGATGACTAAACTGAACACGTGAAACAGCATCTTGTTGGACGCCGAGAAGTCTTCTGAGCAAACTGGCCAAAATGCATAGGAGGTCTTACGAAAAAAGAAATGGGAGAGACAAAGTAAACACTGCACTTGAAACGCATAAGACAGGAACAAAGGAGCAAGCCCCAGGAGAAGGCAGCATCTTAGAAGACAGCACAGATAATGATGCTGCTTGAAAGCATGCAGAAGACAGTCTCTCTGAGAATCTGAGAACTATTACTCTACTACACAAACAAGGCGATAATGGAGACCTCAGAAAGCACAGCATTTACAGACAATTAGTCTGTTGTCTACAAAGTTTTTACCGAAGTAAGTGAGGGTAAAAAAATAAAAGAGATACTCACTAAGGCAAAACTTTGTAAAGTCTGATTTAGTCAAAATACTTACCAATAACCTACTTGTTCCTGCAGAAATAGAGGTAGCAGTGACAAAAAAAAAAAAAAGGGGGAAAACCGATCAATGACAAAAAAGTCAGAGTACAAAATAAAAAGATTACATCTGGGAAGAATATATGTAAGTAAAACGTTAAATTATTATGTGGGATGTTCCCAGGAGTTTATATATTAATTCTAAACAGAATAATGATTCATTTTTTGTCAGCAACATTAAATTATATATCAAAAGTACTTATTATTACATTTATTACTCAGTATAACAGGAAAATTTTACCTATTACAGTTTCAAGAAAGTCAAGAGCAAAGGTTTCAAAGCATACTTGTTTTCTTGTGTTTTTCATCTATTTTTTCATCACATAACAATAATTTTTATTACTTCAGCACAACAGCAGATTTTCCTGTATAATTATACTCTGTATTTCCCCCCTTTATTTCTCCAAAATAGCAGTCCATAGATGACATCATTTATCAATTCAGCAGGGAAATATCTAACCAATGCACTCATTTACTTTCATTCACTTGAAACTGATGAGAGTTGAATAACTAGGGCTGGTTGGTTATCTGAATTTGTTGGTGGGAGGTTGTTTGGGGGTTTGAGGGATGGGGTTTTTTTGTGGGTTTTGTTCATTTGGCTTGATTTTTTTCCAGAGTAAGAGTATGGCTTATGAATAAGAACAGAACTTATTAGAAAAGTCTGGCTTAAAAATAGCATTCATTGTCAGAACAAAGGAATTTTCTTTAAGGATTAACTTTTAATTTAAAAGCATGGACATTCTCTGCTTATTATAAAGCAGCCTTTTTGTTTTTAAATGGAAAATCCAGCTAAGAGAAGTTCACTCTACATTGACCCATCTATTCTTCCAACTTGGAGAATATTTACCTTAATGTATGGCCAGACTAGGGTGTTGGATCATAAGAAGCCAGACATTTAAGATAATTAAAGAGAATATTACAAAATATAAAGACATCCAAGGATTAGTTACAAAACATCTTAATTTCAAAAGTGTACACTGGAATGAGACAATTAAATTCCTCAGTATTAACATAATTTAAGTGTTTAACATGAGTAACATACAAATTTTGGGAAAATGTGTTTTGGGAAAATGTGTTGCTGAAGTTTCAAAAACGCACATCTATGTAATGCAATCACTACTTTTGCAAAAGTTCCTATGTCTGAGACAGAACCTTTTAAGAGCATTTGGGAATGTACCATTGTGAAGAAAGCATCCAAAATGCCTAATAAGAGGAACAATAAGGAAGATGCATAATTAGTTCAGAAGAAGACAGAACTGAAGTCAAAAAGATATAACCCCCAACTATTTATTGTCAGTAAAAAGTGAAGAAAAGCTATTGAGTTGCATGCTTTAAACATATCAATGAGAGATTGGTCTATATTTAGTCTTTCACCTCCATTATGAGAGGACACAGCACCCATAACATACAAATCTTTAAGAACATCAATAAATCCCAAACCAACCAAACTTTGAAATAATAATAATAATATGTTACATCACTGCTACCACTAAGGCAGAAAATTTAATTCTTGCTTCCTCATGGCTAAGACAACACCATTTGAACAAACTGTTCATATTTTCTGTATCACTCATATTTTGAATATCCCTCGTAAGGAATGCTACTGAGCATTTCTTATTTTTTTGCTGTTTACAACTGCTGCATTGGTCTATCAGTCAAACTGTTGAGAAATTTGGTTAGTTACCCATTTTAAACATCTGTGTGTAGAAGAGAAACATCTTTTTCCATTAACCAGATCATGCTAATGAGATGCACATATGCATGCATACACACACACAGAACATAGACTCTAAATAAATTTTAACAGGGATCTCCAGCTGGAAAAAAATAGATTGAATGATAGTTTGACTTTTCAGCAGTTTGAAAAAATGACACTAACTCAATGTTTTTACTTATCTAATTACACCCTTCACATAGGGTGTTAAATGCTTTCATTGCTTTACTCATCCGTAAGGCTACTTAAGGCAAAAGAACCTACACCTGCTTAAGAGGTATGGTTTTTTTCTTCACTGTTCAAAGAAAATCATGACCTGTCCTTTGATATACATAAGCAATACTCATTAAAAAAAAGGAGATGTTCTCATAAAAAAAAGGAGACTGTCTTGAGTTTGAAAACCGAGATAGCATGAAACTGCAACATGCTAATGAATTATACTTTAATAAGAAAGGTTGTTGAGGTTTGTGGTTTTTTGTTTTGTTTTTTGTGGGGTTTTTTGTTTGGTTTTTTTTTTTTTTACAAGAGACTAAGGAGCAATCATAGTTAGTATTCCTGTTTCAGGAGTGACTGTATTCATCAGAATCACAGAATGCCAAGTGGTAAAAATATGTTTGTTCACATGTATGTATTAGTGTCTCCTCCAAAGAGCTTACACTCCAAAATAGACCAGAACATGCAATAGTTACAGAGGGAGCAATGTCTCCATTACATACTTGAGAAAGGCAGTAAGAAACTAGTCCTACCTTCCACAGAAGGTCAAACAAGTCTCCTAAGTCTCTGGCTGTCACCTTATATAAAAATGCCTATTTACCCACAATGACATTGAGACAAGGGTCACAGAAAAAGTAAATCAGTGACATGAATTTGCTCTGTCTATGCAGCACTGCCTTCTTAACCAGCATCTTACCTAATGAGTTAGCAAGGCTCAACCACAGGTCCCTAAATCCAGTGGCTGAGTAGTTTAAACGTAAATAATAAAATGCTCAGTGAAAAGAAATTTCATATTTTGAAAGACTTAACAAACGCTTTAGAACAGTTCTTGATAGCAGCATAAAAAATGCCTGAGTTTGAGCCTTCACTCCTCCCACTGTATTTACATGTTCATCCCTTCACCTTCTCTGCTGTATTAGCCAATTTGGAGACCGACAAGATCAAAACAGCAGCTAGAGGGCAAAGACCAATAAGGGGCATCCAAATAAACTCCATGACATAAAAAACTCCAAACAAAAAGTTAAAAAAACCCCCATGCTAAAAAACTGTAGCCTTGAAGAACAAGAGACAAGCTACTGAAAGATGTGCCCCAAATGTGTACTACACACATATTTTACCAGCAAACAACTTACTGATAGGAAAAAACCTTCTATGATACACATCAAATAAACCAACACCTAGGATTTAATACTCTTCAGAGAGGCTCTCATAAATTATTTTTTCATGCCTCTCACACATTAGACACCTAAAGCCCTGAAGCAGACTACTTAGGACAACTACTACTACTACTACTACTACTACTACTACTACTACTACCACCACTCCAATGTCAAAATAACTAGAGACAGATTTGTAACTGTTTTCTCATAGTTGCCTTTCCTTCTAGGTTGAAATTTGTAACTTTCCAAAACAGTCTGTGAAGGAAACAATAGTTCTCAAAAGGCACTTTTACTTAAGCAAACCATTGCCCAAGCAAGAAAGATTTCACACTGCTAAGTGTTCAGGCACTGAATTGTCATATTGTTAATTCTAACACTTAACATAATTTATAGGCATTTTTCTTTTTCAAATTAAATTTTCTCCTTTATCTAAGAGAAGCATCAGTACCTCAAAAATACTTCTGTTTCAGTAGACAGGAGATTTATTTTCAATGTCTTATGAAATAAAATCCCCATTACAGTCTCGAAGTATAAATCTCTCACATTTAAACTGTTATCAGTTTTCTAAAAGGCTTTCTCATTCTGGATTTTAGGAGAGGTCAAAGGAGCCGTTTCCCACATGGACACAAGTTTAAATCCACTCCTTTCACTGTGGAAGAAGCCCTCAGAAGGCAAGTAAGTCCCCTGCACACAGGAGTGTAAGAACAGCTGTGATAAATTTCACATTACAGCCACACACAGAATAGTGAGAATAAGCCCAGTGTAAGTCGTGAGCTCTGCTGAACAGACAGACTTGTTCCAGTTCGACCATGGCAAATTCTATCTGTATTTAAGACTTATGAGAAGTAAGTCATAGGCATGTAAAGGACAGCCTCTACCTCCAGGCTCTGTGGGTTTATCAAGTAACTTTTTTTAAAACTTGCCTTTACCTACCATTTTTGGGAACACTTAATAAAAGCTCCTAAGGGAAGCCTGGCATTCCTGCCAGTCACCACAAAAACACACTTTTCTCTCTAGAGGAAGTCTTGCCATACCTGTCCTTTACAGCAGTTGTATCAAAACAGAGATCAGTAAACCAAGAGATGCACCACCAAGAGAAACTTATTTTTATTGGGTTTTTCCCTTGAAATGAAGCAATACTCAATACACTTTGAACAGTGCAAATGCCATTTAAACCCCTAAACTTATGTCTCTTCTTTCCAGAGCTGTGCAGACATTGTACCATTTATTCTATTAATCCTGAAACCTACAACAGCAATTTCTGGTCTGGAAGACATCTCTGCAGGGCAGTGGGCATGTCACAGAAAACTACCATCTCTCTAATCCTTCAAGGAGTTGCTCCAGATTGCAAAATGAGTGAACACTGAACTTGTTCTGTGAACAGAAAACTTCAGCCTGGTACACTCTCTGTCAGGTACTTTGCCCAGAACATGGTAGGACAGACTGAAATTCTGCTCCTGGTATAAAACTGGTGCTTAGTTAAAACTGCATCAGAATTGTCCAGAAGCTATCCTAACAGAAAAAAAATAGATGCAGTTGGAAGGATTATGTCATATATATGGGAATAGAATTCCTTTATACATGAGAATACATTTCTGGGTAGAATCAAAAACAAGAAAATTGTCCTTCTTCGCTATTGTGTAAATAGGACAAGTTTTATTGACATCAGAGATATTCAAAACAACATTGCAAATTAAACTCTTAATTAAGGAAGGACATCCATAGCACTTAACATCTACACAATAACTTCCAGAAGAAAAATAAAAACTTAACTCATTTACCAGGTGTCTACCTGTAATAAAATTCATATGGGTTGCAGTTAACCTTGAGACAGCCTGATCTTGTTACGCTGTCACCTGGTTACTCTAGAGCCATACAGTGACAGCTTCAAGGGGAAACAGGTGATCTAGGCTCAGAAAACCAAAATCAAATGTGTGTCAATTCACCTACAACACAGGTGGGATTATACCTCCTGCAGTACCTTATTGTTGTTCTTGGCCTGTCCTGGTTTGTCACAAAGCTGAGGGCAGTGTTATCCACAAAATAAAACAGCAAGCCTTCTGGAATCAGTTCCAAATATTAAAACAATAATACAGTATTCTAACCTATTAGTATTCTGGCAAGAACACACATACACAAATCAGAGTCTTTAAAAGCAATTAAGACAAAAATTCTGATCTGAAATGTTTTAATATGGACAGCTACAAAGCTGCTTTTTCTTCACAGACAAACAGCTTGTACACAAGCAATTTACAAAAGATACAGGAACATCTTCTAAAGTGCCAGTTATGACAACTTGTGTTATCAACTCCTGTTCCCTCAGGGACAGTTTTACAGAAGGAAACTGAAAATCAGTCAAGGAAAGAAAAACCCTTATAAAACTACTAGCTTTTGTCGTGCACAGGCTAATCTGTTAAAGAATGTTTTAAATGTATTTAATGTAAATGTACATGCTGGTTCCATCCCCAACCAAGCAAATACAAATAGCATTTCATTCACTGTCCAATCTCTGTAACTATTCAGGAAAAAAAAAAACTGTTCTTATACCAAACTTATGAAATCAGAATACCAGGGAAATAACTTCCAGAATGTGACTTCAATAAAACCCCAGGACTTATTAATAAAATCGTGTTATAGATCATCTCTCACATGAAGCAGGATTAAGAGGGGGGAAAAAAATTACACTGAAAGGTAGAATGTAGCCCTGGAAATCACCCAACAACTTGCCACAGTTCCCAGATATATGGCAGGGGTCCAACCTAAACAACCTAACCCAACATAAACAAAGCAAAGTTACCCATAACTTAGGGACAAGTGCTTTGGAAACACATCTTTTCCAAGACACTAAGAAAACTCTAATATTAATTTTGTTTAGTAATGGATTTCCATTTTTCATTTAGAAAATACACTCCAACAGTTGATATAGCAAAACCAGTTTATTCTCTTTTCTTCCTGAAATTCACCTTATCTCTTCCAGTAGGGGGTACAAGAAATGCATACGGGTTCCTTTTTCATTTATTTAATAGCAAACCAAATAAACCTGCCAATGTTCTTATAGAACCTGGTGTAATGATAGAGTAGTATACCAAAAGGTCTTCAGCATAAAAAGGATTTCACATTTACTTTAGATTTCCACCCCTAAGGCAAATCCTGCAAGATACTGCTAAAAAGATGACAGCAAGTAGGGAAAAAAAGCACATACTGTCTTAAATAAACTGCACTTAACAATATTAAAAAAATATTCAAACCACACAGCTCTCTGCAGAAGGGTCGTAAAAAGAAAGGAAAAAGGTCACTAAAGTATTTACAAAACTTGTTTTCACACTGGAATCAAAGTATTACTGTGTTTTCCATCTTGGCTTTAAAAGCCATTAAGTGAAATTAATTATTCACGTTTTGTTCTTTTTCTTCCAAACACAAGATAGATCTTGTCTTGTTACCTCAGCATTGGGTGCAAAGCTATCCCTTTTCAAAAGTAAATATTTCAGAATACCACCTTGTAGATTTTATCCTCTTGTCAAGAAAAACTATTATTACTTCTAAAGGTTAATCTTTCAGTGAGTGTCCTACTGCTCAAGGCATCTTTCTAATACTAACTCAAAACATATCAGAGGTTTCTCCAGGTTTTTAAACAGTTAAAGTCAAATACTTTAATTCTGTCTTTTTAAAACATTGGTGTCGCAGAGCGTCAAACAGTGTGAGAACAACAAGGATGTGCATAATTTGCTTTTTCTTTTCTACTTCCACATACTGTGAGGAACGAAGCAGAGAAGTCCAGTTGAAACCACAAGCCTAACAAAACGTCCAGCAGAAAATGAGAACTAGGTCCAGAAAGTCCTTAAACCATGTGAAAAACAAACAACAGAGATGAAACTACGAACAAGGAAGCCAGTGGTTTAGCAAGGTTTTGGAAAGTTGTGACAAGAAACCTATTTTCTAAGATAAAAGTGAACAAGTAGATAAACTTCTGATTAAAAAATAAAGAAAATAACTGCAGGCCTGTGAGTCCAACTTGGAAAGAAGGACTAAGAGCTTTCCAGGGAAGCGCACCTGGTCTACCCTCAAGGGTGTCAAAGCTGCTTTCTGCCCCACAGGGCACTGGGACAAATCAGAGCTATCAGGAACTGCTGGTGTTTTAAACAGGAGCCAGCAGCCCACGGAGGCGGCTCAGGGCCTCAGGGAGAGGCGCGCTCGGTCACCTGCGGCCTACAGGAGCGCCCAGGCCGCGGGGCCGGGGCTCCGCCTGCGCTGTCCGGGGCGCGGGTGCTGAACAGCTCCTGCCCGCCGAGGGACTCACCGGGGCGCTGCCTGCTCCTCTCCTTGGCTTCCACAGAGCGGGTATTCACCCCAAACAATTCATCCTTGATTGCCAGTCTTTGTTAATCCTGTTATTAAGTGCAGTTAGCCAAACAGCACAAGAATGACACGAACATATTAATACATGAGGTTTGTCTTCTACAGCCAGGCCAGGATCAAGCCCTTTAAGTTTTTACTCTCAGCCTTAGGCCGAGATTCATGGCTTAAAGGCACAAAGATAAAAACTTCAGTTTGTGTACTAGGATGATGAGGTATATGCAAGTGTAAGAAAAACCCTGAAATCTAATTATACAGCACGAGTGCCAATTTGTATAAACAGTCACAATGGTACTTTCATCTGTGTTATGGAAACATTTTTTTACAGCCCAAACAGCTGCTTTTAGTTTTAAAGAATAATTGCTACTGTCTTTCTTGTTTATTCAAGAAGCAGCAGCTTCAAGTTTACTAGCTAACACAAACAGTAACACCAGATAACTCTATACACGAGGCTGTTTCCAATGAATTCTCTTATCAGTCTATCCTCCTGAATCTCACTAGGCAGGCAGCCACTGACAGAAACAAACAACCTATGTTTTTAAAGACAGTTACTTTATTGTTAAGTGTTGTCCTCTTCATTACCACCCTGGTCCTTTTTTGTCAAACATACCTAGCAAATTAGAGCTTTCTACAAGCCTAATTCAAAGTAAGAGGCTATAAATATCAAGAGGTACTAAGTGAAATAAATGTCTTTTCAGTTACATTTCAAGACTATATGCATCATTGAAATTGTAGCTAATAGCTAGCAAGAGTCAAGTAGAATTAGGAAGGAAAAAAAGAGCTCTTCGTGATTGTAATGAGAAAAGAACTATCTGCATTTAAAAAATGCATAAATTGCAAATTTCTGCATTCATAATTGGAAATCAGTTGCAAAACAGTAAAAGTAATTTGCTTATTAGGAATTTTTCCAATGGTAAAATTAGTTGTCAAAATAAAATACCAGAGAAATTAGATGGTTTTTCCACTAAGAAATTAAGAAAGAATAAGCATCATCTGCTCGAATGGGCTAAACCCAGCTGATCCTATATTCCAGTGCTGGTAGGAACCCCAAGGTCTCTTCACGTGCTATGAACATCAGAGAGACTTTTGCCCACACATCACTCATTAGAATTAAATGTGTCTTAAAAGCCCTTTTGCATAAACCTTTTGCAGAGAAGTCATTGTATGCATAATATTCTAAACATAATAATGAATTTTTTAAAATTATGGATTATTTTACAAAACACTCTGTGAGAAAGGAAAAAGCAATGTTTAAGTATTGCTTACAGGAACAGCTGACTGAAATAGCTGGCACAATATCTTTCCTCTATACTTACCTCTCTGTGTACAAGTACTTGTGGTGGTATTTGCAATCCTCAATTAGAGGGTTCAATTGCCATAGTATTCACTGACCTCCAGGGTTAAGAAAGCACCATTAAAATTTACTTACAATTTATGAGTTTCTGCAGAGGGCTACAAATCTAACAATTTAAGAGCACGAATACTGAGACTGCAGAAAGAGCTCCTTTCCCTCCAACAGAGGAAGAAATCCTTGTCAGTTATAGATGACAATTCCTGACAAATGGGATTATGCCCTTCAAGGTAGATTTGTGAGCAAAAAAGAAGTTCTGCACGAGCAAGACTCACTGACTGGAATAAAGCTGTCCTCAAAGTGTTTTAGCTGTACCAATAGCTTAAAAACATTGTACCTAGTACATTTATCATCATTGCCTGAAGGAGCATGAGGCTTACTATGTCAGAGAGAAGCTACAGGAGGGAAAATAAAAGAAAAATAAGGTCCTGTCTTGAGGCTTTTCTTCCTTTCCTATCTGAAATTTCACATGTCTGAAATCAAATCACAAGTGTGTAATTTTGTAAATTTACAAATCCTTAAGGCATAAACAGAAAACCAATAGGATTAGAATTTAATATGTTGACAGTTAAATTCCAGGCTATAATGCCTTGTGCTAGATGTACAGCCTATTTACATGGTTAGCTCTTTGAGGGAGCAAGTGTAATCTGTTCTAACTCATATGTGGAAGGACTAAGTGCTAACAAAAAATTTACATCAGTAAAGTAAAATTTACATCACAATTTTCAAGTTTGGGGAGATCCAAGTTAGAAAAATTTGAATTCAAGAAAATACCTATTAATAGATACCCTAAAATAAATAATTTAATCAAAATGGCCTTATTCTCTTTGATACAGAACTAATTATCTGTTTCAGTATCAGTTTCTCTTCAGTGTTATTTCTCCATAACAGTACTGATATAAAATTGCTAGATAAAACTAGGATATTGAAGTTAAAACCCAAATTATATATAATACCCTAAACTGTCTTTTAAGAAAAACAAAGAAACAAGTCCTAGGATCAAACACTGCTCTTCTTTTTAAATGTGAGTATTTTTAAGATCCAGCTAAGTCAGTATTTCTGCATATTTATTTTTGTTTTCAATAGCACTACAGTTACTAATAAAGGTGTTGCAAGTAGGATGACTCATCCACACAGAAAACAGCAAAAGGGCAGGGAAAAGGAAGAAAAAAGGAGAATAAGAGACACAGAGCTTTCGTGTCACAGGATTATAGTTTAAGAGATTAGAAAACAACTGTATCAGTTCTCATATCCCTGCATCCCGATTCCCTCTAAGTAAGAATGCAATGAACACCACCATTCCATACAGACCTTTCCTTCTCTCTTGCTTACAAGTCTGGCATCCTTGCCAGATGATTTCTTTTAAGGTTAACATTTCCTGGGGTGCTTACATTTTTCACTCATTTTAATTTTGCATCTTTGTGAATAGTGCTGGGCCAGCAACATGTTGAATACAAACATTTGTTTTTAAACATATTTCAAAGAATGCTTGCATGTTTAGGCTGCCATGGGACACACAGCTATTTAACAGCCCAGAGATAGTGCAAATCCATGATAGAACAATGATGAAAAACAGGAGTCCCTAGAGGTGCATCTTATAACCAGTATTTTACAGCACTTCGGAAAATACAAGGGTACTGGCAAGCTGTAGTTTTGACCACTGGCTAAATAATTCTTTTAAAAACTTGTTAAATATCTGCCCTTTTAACTTGTTTGTTTAAGCATCAGAGCAAGAGATTTGAAGGACCTTTGTTGTGGTCCTTGCTTTTAGAATAATAAACATTAATTTCTGCTATTTCTTTCAACTCCTGGCAAACATTATACTCTGAATAGTTTTATCAATGCTAAGTATGCCTTGCCTTATATTTGTTGTAACATGGCAGCCTTTCTCTGCAACTTGCTTATTGGCTAGCCAGTCCCTAAAAGAGAATCAAAATTGGCCAGAATTTAAAAATTAGAATGCTTTTGACAACCACTCCATGACCTCAAATTCCATGACTACACAAATCTGTGTGGACAGGAACAATCTCAACACTGCTGTCAGTCCAAGCTCTCTTCAGAGAGCTTAATTCCAGCTCACTTTTCACAAATTAATGGATTTCCCCAACACATTAAATGGTTTAATGCCAAGAAATTACATCATCCAAGCTCACTATGCTTTTAAACATTTCTTCTAAACAAAGCTTTAAAGCAAAATGTACAATCATTAAATATATGTAAAAGGTTGGTTGCCTGCACACCTCCAGAGAAGTCACATATACCAGCCCAGCCTACTAGAAGGAACTTTTGCCCTCCAGCTCCAAATGTGTTCATTGTTTTCTCTGACTTCATCAGCTGAACACAACTGTGTGCTTTATGGCTGGAGAGGCCAAGCCGAGACACAAAGAGAATAACCTGGGCTGAACACGTCATCCTTTCCCCCTTGAACAATGTAAAACACATTATTTGCATTTGTTTTCTTATGCCTTTGTTTGCAGCAAAACTAGTCCTACATTTCCAAGGAACATTTCCTCCACTCCCAAGTTCTATGCTGTCACTGGATCTTGATCTTATCAAGTGCATGAAAACCAGTTTATTTTGGTTTATTATTCTAGCAATGGCATCTGTATTTCCTCCTAACCAGAAGCTATTTCAGTACTGTATTTTATTTCAATAGTATTTTCAACACTTCATTTTTTCACATCCATGGTTATGAAGAAGCTCAGTAATATGTCTTTGAAAATGTTATCACTTGCAAAACACACAAATTCACAGATATGGCATACTGGGAAATAAACTAATCCAACAGCTGAGCTATAGCAAACATGCATTACTCTTCAATTAGTTTTAACTGTATTTCAGTCCTTAAAAAGCAAAGCACTGCCTCTATACTTGTCATCTGGTATCAATATTAGCTATCTATTATGCAAATGTTAGGACAGCTGAATTAGATATTCAAAGAGTGTTTCTTTGATAGCATGCAGCCCTTTTCCATATGTAAATTTCATGCTGTTTCCATTCATGTGCTGTTTTAGTAGATAATTTCTCTTCAGCCAGCAACAGCTTTATGGCACTACTGCATGGGTGAACCAGGTATTTTATTTCTTTACACAGCACTTTTAAAAATATATAATCAGTTTTACAATTATGTTTTATTATTTTGGAATTGTAATTTGTTAATAGATTGCTAGAGATTAAACAAAAAAAGAGGTCATCTTTGCTTTGTACCCAGGCAATCTATTTGCTATTCATTAAATAATACTCCCCATATAAAAATTAAACAAGTACCTATCCAAGCTGATCTGACTGCCTCTAACAACTATACTCACATGGCTAAGAGAGTGAAAAAAACCCTAAAAGTCAAACACTTAAACCAGTTCTAATTTACAACTGAATTTGAAAAAAAACAGCATTGAAAAATCAGAAGGAAAGTTGCATAGTTAACCGTGGTTTTGGGCACTTCACACCTGAACTCAGCCATACTGCCTTTCAGAAAACTTCATCACAATCAGCTCTGAAGATGAACCATGATTACCCAATGTAAGATATTATAGGAGCCCTGAGCCTCTTACACATGCTGGAAACTATGCTTTCCAATATTCAGAATCCAGGTGTGTGATTTTAAACTCATTCTTCCCAAAGGACAACAACACACTCAAGAAAATTCTCAAATCTCACATCTTAGGCTACTTCAGTCATCCTTGCTGATGCAGCAAGGACACTGAGAGGAAAGAGAACTGCCTCATAGAGAAAGCAAAGCAGTTAAATGACTACAAAGAACCATATTTTACTATTGTCACCGTTCTTTATGTTCTGGAGGTTGTCCACCATTATGTCTCTGACATTTGTTTAATTGATGATGCTCTGATCTATTTGGAAGAGGCCACAGCATTTTCTTAAGAGAAGCAAGATCCTTTTTCCCCGAACTGGAACTTTTATCCATATTCACACTGAAGAATAAAGGAGTGATACTATTCATTCTACAATAAGTTAAACTTCTGACAGCTGCAGGAAATCAGGATTCAAAGTAACATAATTTTCAGGGAGCTATCTAAGATTCTTGACAGGATGACAATCTAGTTTGTAAGTTTTCTGAAAGACTATCACCAGATTGGTCCAGATTTCATTATAAAAAAATTAGGATTCTTAAAATACTGCTTATGTGTTCAGGCAATCTGCAGAAAGCATCTCTGAGCAGACTTTTCTTTAGCTGCACATGGAAAACTTCACATCTGTTAGTGTATGCTATGACAGTTTTTATTTTAGCAGTACAGAACAATTGCATTTAGGTTATACTCAGTACAACTCAGGAAGAACCCATCCCTCAATTTTGTGTCAAATTCAACACTCAAAAACAAATGCATCTGTACTTTAATAAGACATGGGATGCTCCCGTTTCTGCATTGAGTCCTCTAAGTGCCTTAACTATATTTCAACTCAAGAAATTGTATATACACCTATACTTCAGGGGAAGAAAATTCCAGGACAGTCATAACTAAGGTTCATTTTTTTTTAACCAGAGAATAACCCTTATTGAATATGCTAGCACTGGTATAAAAAAAGACTGTAATTTACTATTATTGACAGTATTCCAGATGCTCAAGTAACCTCCCATATCTAAAAACTTCACCTTCAACTTTTGAAACCATAATAAAAATGCAGTATAAATCAATCTGACATAAGGACTAATTATGGGAGCCCAACTAGGAAGTGTTTTGGAATACCACTAGTTTTAAAAGCCATTTACAGTTAAAATGTTACTAAATAATTGCTTTATATAAATGACACTTTGTATGGAAAGCCAAAGAAATCGTAACAGCTTGCTTCTCTCCTTGCCATTATTCTTAGGTGAAATTATTATAAGTTACTAGAAGACACGCAAAGTGCATGCCAGATGAGAACTCTGTATTTATAGCACACTAAGTCAGTCAGCAAACAGAATCTACTAAAAATATCCCCGATGGTATGCAGCACACCCACCCTTTGGGGACTGTGCACAGGCTGTGGTGGTCTGATTTCCAGACGGAGCAGACTAGCAAGAAAACACCCAGCTAGGTCAGTTCCTGAAGACAACAGAGTGACAAGAGTCAAATACCATACAACACTCGGTGTTCTGTTGGCAGGCAGTCAGGCACCTCGAGCCTTGTGAGATTTTCCTGCGTGCTTCCTGATCTCTCCAGGTCAATACTATTCAATTTCCATGCATAAAATAGAAGCATGTCCTGAGTGAAAGGGAGAACCAGCCTCACTCGTTCTATGGCTTAGCCTCCCATTTTTGTAAGCAACAGGAATTTGAAGCCCACCAAACAACAGAGGTCAAAAGCCTCTGGATGTGCACTGAGATATCCTCATGAAAGTCACAATGATCATTTACAAAAGAAATGTGGTCTTGGGAACGTAGGCACTTGTTTAGGGAATATCTATCCAGATAATAGACAACAAAAACCACTCTCCTAGATGCTTAAGATACACAGTTCTGGTTTTACTAAGGTAGTTGTCGTTTTATACAAATTGTTTCCTTTTGATTGGAAAGATGCATGTCTTTAAAGATGCTCCAAAATAGAAACTCTGAGCACTCAAGGATTCCTGACTTTCTTTTCATGGGTTAAACACTGCCAAAAACAACATGCTCCATTACCACAGTAAATGAACACAATCTGTCAAAATGACCATACACCTCTCTGAAACTAATTAAGCCATTAATGGGCAGTAAACACGCTGCAGAAATATCCTGAAAGTAATATAAAATTAGTTGTATGCAAATAGCAAGCAAAAACCTACCCAAAAATTTTCACAACTTTCTTCAAAACTTAAAAGTTTCCTGCAAGGCTAAGAGAGCAATTCAAGAACATTTGCCTGATGAAGTTTTCCATGAGCAGCTGGCAAGAACAGTGGAGGAGAACTTACCCAAAGAGATGCATAGGCAATGTGTTTTAAAAAGAGTTTTGAATTTCTAGCAGTGACAAAAGGTTTTCTTTATGAGACAAAGAAATTACTTGGGAGGTTGCTGGAGACTAGCCTGCAATTATGACAACATGAGGAGAGACACTGTCAGAATATCACAGTTGCACAGGTATTCAGAAGAAATTAAGTAAGAGGAAGGCCTTTGTTTGAACTGGCACTGCAAAGGGTCAGTCTGGTATTATCACTACCTTGATAGCCAAAAGAAATATTTATATATGCCATTACAATTAGGCTGTTCCCTTTTCCTCAGATGGTTAACTATTTACATTTCTCCCACAAATGCAGTGCTGCCATTTTTTATTATTTGGCTTCTCCTAAACCCTTTTGTTTACCAAGTAGGAAGAGGGGAACAACAAAAAAAAAAAAAACTTCCAAAAAAAAAGGAGCCTTGGAGCCTTTCAAAGATTCCCCTATCACCCACGTCAGTCTTTACTTCACTGCCCCAAGCTACTCATCATCACAGAGACCAGTCTCCAACTGAAGGAAATAAAAGATGACTCCCAGAAAATTCACAACTGCCACCAAAAGACTCAAAACAGTTCTTCTTTTAGCTCACTTTGTCCAAACACTTAACACATGAGACTAAGCACTCTCTTGACTGAGCTGGAGCAAGTGGCTGGTGATGTTGGACTTTTTGCTACTTTTTGTCGTTCCTGACTCAGAAGGGTTTACACCTTTGCTGCCAAACCAGGAGCTGTATATTGCCCACCAAAAGTACACAGGAACAGAGAAACCCAACTAAACACTGGAACAGCGAGACTCTGCAAAGGGACTGGATTCTTCAAACTCATCAGTCAGAACAGACCTTCTAAAGCTCATTATCAATAGACTTATCCTTGGACTGCTCTCCTAGCACAATGGATTTTTCAATCTGTTTTGGTGAAGGGGATGCTAACATATTTACAATATCTGCCAAATCTTCAGAGACTGCAAAAGTGACTCTTCTCTCTCACTCTGGAGTCAACTCATGGATATAACTGAACACAGCTACCCCTTGCCCCCAACAGTCCCATTGCAAGGCACACTTCCCAGCCTTTCTCCCAGTTCAGGGGGCAAAGACCTCAGAGTGCCCCTTTGGCTGGCAAAATGGGAGCAGCATTAAGTCTGAAGTGTTTCAGAATTTCATAATTTCTCCAAGCAATAGTACTTGTGTCACAGTGGAAGAGAAGGTCAAGGAAGTGATCAAAAGACAGTTGAACCTCAAAAATATATGCAAATGTATCATATAACTAAACAGATCTGATGGGAAACAAAACAAGATGTGGCCTTCTAGGTAGTTTGAGAGACATCTAAAAAACTCTTCTGAGAATTCACATCATTCTTCTACTGTTATCTGCTTTCTACAATCCAACTAGGAATTCAAGTTTTAACCTGAGGCTTTCACAAACTTTCTTTTATAGAATGAAGAATTCATTCAGTACTTCTACTAACTATTATTACAAACAAATGCTATTATAACATACCTACAAGGTTCTACCCATACTGTGTTATGTACATTTAGTAGCTCGTGATAAATCCTGCACTGTAAAGTACTTCATTAAAAAACTCTGATCATTACTTGGCTTAAGAAGAACACAACAAATTTCCTTCTCCTAATAAAGTTGAACAAATGCAAATTAATCTCCAAATCATTACTCTCAATCTTGACACAGGCATGAAGGCTGTTAAAAGCTGTATCTGACAATACTATTTATTTTTTTAAAATCTGCAAAAACATCACATAAAAATGTATATGACCATATACAACACAAACTGAGATTTTGTATAATACCTGTATAGTCTGTTCTCAGTCATCCTGAAAGAACAACTGATGTGAAAATTTTAAAAACTCAGTATGTTTGAGTTTCTGCTATCTTCAGCTGAATTTTTATATATTACTCCCTAAGAGACTCTTAATGACAAAACAAAACAAAAGTTTAAAGGCATTATTGTCCTGTAACAACATTCCCAAATTTGAACACCAGAAGGATACTTATACTAGGTGTTTTTGCCAAGAATTCTCCCAGTTATGACCACCCAGAAACAGGAACATAAACACCAAGAGAGTTCTGAGGAGCTGTCAACACTTTAAGTGATGGAAGTAACACATCAGCAGCTACCCAAAGCAAAGACCATCCCTGAAGTCCATTTTTAGCTGAACCAATTGCATCACTGATAAAAACAAGCTATACTGTAACAACAGTAGTAGCTTTGCTGCAGTGCTAAGGAGTTTATAATCTCTAAAAACACACAGTGGAAAAACTAATGTGAAGCTGCCTCCATGGTCCTTAGGGCCAACTCTTCTACACCTAACAGAAGGTAAGAATATTTACTTTGGGGCTGGAGGAGAGGGGAAGTCACATTCACTGAGGAACAGAGCAGGATAACTACTAGTCAAAATTCCTGATAGGTGTTATCACCTTAAAGGAAGCTTGAACTTGGCACTGTGTTGCAAGAAAGCTCTTGAATGTCACGCACAGGTTTGGCCTCTCTGGGAGTGCCTTAGGATCTTATGGAATTTGGGTCTCACTCTACTTAACGCCCTAAGCCTACTTCAGGCATGCTCACAGCACAAAGTTAAACATGCATTTTTTTTTTTTTTTTTTTTTTTTTTTGGTGAGACCAAGGCCCTGATTATTTAGTGAACTGGACTCCCCCTGGGATGAGACAAAGCTACACAGCAGTATTTACTCCACTATATGTGGTTCATAAAAGTGCCTTAGCCTGAGGTCAGATGGGAACACGAGCCCTTCAGAGTCAGGAAAGGCTGTTAGTACTACAGCTCCTACTAAAGGAACACAGGCAATAACTGAACGTACTTGCCAATGTATTAACATAATTTTTATAGTCTCATTCAAATGGTGTATTAACAAGCTTAGTATAGATTTAAGCATGTTACATCAGAGGGTTAATATTTATACATTACTTCAGCATGCAAAACAGCTCAGTAAAAGTGACAATAGAGTGTAATTCACTAATGGCAAATTAATAACAGTAATTTAACAAATGTAACACCCACGCTGCACTGACTGACGAAGCCAAGCAGTATGCCTAAAAACATAAATAGCTGGAGATTTGGTTCAACTTACAGCAGGTATTCTTGTTCTTCTTTTTAATTTTAATTTTCACAGAATTGCTATGCTAATCCTCACAATTAATTTGGCAGTTTTCGGGATAAAAACAAATAGTTCAGCTGATTTGCAAGTTACAAAAGAAGGGAGGGGACTTCAAGCATGCTCAAGATACACAAGATAAATGCCAGATACCACACCTAGACAAGCTTGAGCTAGTTGCCATCAGGACAAAAACAACGCTTCAAGTTATTTTTCAGAATGCTGATGCTATTAATGTATGATCTCCAGTTGGGCTACTTTCTCCAAGCGTGTAGTTATCACAAGGAATGAAGAAAACACAAAGCATGCAACTAGAAAAGGATGGCAACACTGAGTGGGATGTGGAGTAATGCATCACCAACATCACAAAATATTTAAATTGGAAGAAAGAATAATGCTTCAAGTGAGGCCTTTTTCACAGGTGTTGCAGTATTATGATTAAGCAGTTATTCATCCCACTAAGATATACTGTCTTTATGTGGTCAAAATATAGTCATTAATCTATTTGCTTCTTCACTAAAAATCTTACTGTATCTTAAAACTTGCCAGTTATACTACTAACATATGACAGTCCTTATTTATTAGTGAGTAGATGAAGACAGTGTACCCTCCTAGCACTTCTCTTGCACTGGTAAAAGCAACAAGCTTTGCATCACTCCAAGGACAAAATACAGTGCAGTATAGCAATTAAAAAATTATTACATGCCATAGAAAATAAGATCAAATTCAGAGTTATTCTGAAGAGACCTTCCTGCATCTGAATACAGCTTCCTAGGTTATTAATTGTCATCACTTCATTTGCATTTAATCCACTCCCTCCTGGCACCGAGGCAAGTTGCAGTATAGTGTTTAAGCAAGGAGGGGGGGAGGAAAGTTTCACCTTTAAGCAACAATTGGCTACACATTCTAATGATTCCCTTGTGCTCAGCACAAGGTGTACAATACTCCATGACAGTGCATCCTTTCATCACTAGAAGAAACACATGCACCTTCTTTCACCTCAAGGCACGTTGATGGCGTAATGAGCATCCTTGCAACAAAGCACTCCTGTCGAGCAGCTTGGTGCTATGAGAATAGTTATGTTTTCTTTCTTAGAGGAAAATACTGTTTTATTATAATAGGGTTTGACAGCTTTCTGTTAATGTTCAATCAATTGCTGGGATGAGGCAGTCTTAGATATAGGAAGTAACAGCTATGCTGTCTTGAGGTCACCACGCCAGAGGTGGCAGGCCATGTGACAGAAACCTCGTGTACCCTGCGAGGGTCAGGCTGCACACAGCTCTGCTTCGGCTAAAAACTGGGTGAATTACAGAAAACGAGAAAGCCAACCTGCTACAAATAGTACTGACAAATGGATTAATAAGAATACAGAAATGTAGAAATTTTACATTAGCGTCTTCTTTCCCGCCTAAAAAAAGCTTTGGGGTATTAAGTTTATATTGGCATATATATTTATACATATAAATATACATGTATGTATTAAATATATCAGTTGAAGAATGCATCCATTAAAAAATAAAACTTGTGCATTGTTTGACCTATACGAACAGCGTTTAGAATGAGCAGTACTTAAATGAGCCAGCAGCCTTGAACGCAGCTGGCAACTAAAAAGATGGTTTTCAACTCCAAGGTAAAAAGTACAGGCAGTAAAATGCTCCTCCTATACAGCCCAATTAATCTCGGTAGCGCAAGACAGACAAAAAAACTACAACGTGCTCCACGTTTAATGTGCTTCTCAAAGCGTCTCAGCTTCCTGGTTATTTTAGAGTTTTAGCCGAGTGTCCCTCCTGCCTCAAGAGCACATGTGCCCATCCTCAAGGGTACAGGGTGCCGGTGCTGCAAGCCTGTGCTCCAGCGGCACGGACAGCTATCCAGCTCTGCTCACCTCTCAGAGGGTGGATTTACAAAGAAACTTACTTTAACTTCTGTTTTTCTGTACCGACTTCCTGAACAGAGAACCCGAGAACTTAGAAAGAGGAACAAGCATCAGCCACACATTAATCAGTGCCTAAAGACGGGTTTGGTCCGATTTTAGAATAAACGGCGGAGACACATGATCCAATTAAATTCTAATTATGTAAGTAGTAGGCAAGAGTATTTACACAGGCACTGATTACAGCTATTAGAGTCTAAAGTCGCCGGCCGGAGAGGCTCCGCTTCCTCCCCGCCGCCGGGCTCGTTTCATTTTTAACCTCCCCTTTCACAGCTCTCCTTACAGACAATAGGAGAGAGCCGGCCCGAGAGCCCCGTCTCCAAACCCGGACGCCAGCCTGGAGGAGCCGCAGCTCTCCCCGCAGTGATGATTCATTACCCGTCCCACCACGGAGCCGGGAAAAAGCCCCCACACCCCATCCCACCGCTCGCGACCCTCCCGTCCCAACAGTGCTCCTTACCTCNAAGGCAGATCCCCGCCCGAGTACGCCCGGGTGCGGCCATTGGCGGCGGTGGGGCTGCTCTGCTTCGCGCCCATGGTCCCGCCGCCGCCTGGCGCTGCCCGGTGCCCTTCGCCGCCGCTTTC